>CM059187.1:60782402-61074563 GCA_030323885.1 Branchipolynoe longqiensis | reverse complement strand
GCATAACACAATGGATACTCACACACTACCTTTCCTGGCACTTTGCGTTCCAGGGACAGAGCAGGGATTGGTTTGGTACAGTATCGCGATAATGCAACTGAGTTGGATATTAGGTTATGATGTCAGCGAAATGATGGCCCAGTAGGGTCAGCACTATATATTGCACCATGAGTGTGCACTCTCAGAACTGGGTTGGTTGTTGGAGTTTGATGTCCTGGCAACATCTAAGGTACCAACTTGCGACAGTGTGCACTCATGGTGACTTTATAGTGCTGCCCGACTTGGACCCGAGGCCACCAGCACGGTGACCTGATATCCCACTCAGTCATGTTATCCTGACATTGAGCCATTTCCTTGTCCAATCCTAATAATGCCGAGCACCTGGCTGGAAGTGACAAGTATCAATTTTTAAGTCATTGGTTTGACTCGACCCGGTTTCGAATCCCACAATCTACCAAAACGGGAGACGGACGCTCAAATCATTCAGCCATCACATCTGGTCATGCCTGGCTGTCCGTCCCGATATGATCTTACATGTCGCTAGGACATGAAGCACCAATAAACCAAGCAACACAGCCATGGTCCACTTAATGTTCCAAGGTTCGACTCTGGCCCATACAAACTGCATCCAAGTACAACACAACCAAGCATTCGTCTGTGCAAGCCAACGAATTTCCACTCTCAGTTAAGATGCGACACGCAGACCTGAAACCTGCCTCCCATATCAGCGGGAATAAAATGCCATCTTATTGGAACCGCGTGTATCTTGAGACTCAGCGATTTTTGCCGTGTCCTCCCTCCCCCCGCTATCCGCCCCCAACTCTCCCCACACACACCATCATACACAAACCATCACACACACACACCACCATACGCACTCCACCTCCACACGCACACCACCATCCTTATATTACACATCATCCAGACGTAATCAGGCAACAAACAAACAATGTCATGTTATCAGACCTACTACATCATCTGTCCTATACCTGTCACTGTGCGTGACAAGCCCCCCCCTATAACCACCCCCCTCCCACCCTAGAATCCCCCAAGATACCTACCTACCTCAGCTCTGTAAGTTCACTGAGTACAGCAGAAAAAAACAATGTTTCCCCATTACTCCAACATGGTGGCGCCCCAGTGATGCATGATTTAACAACAATTTAAAAAGGTTAATTTTATTATATATTTTTACACCTAGTTGAGGAAACCCGGAGAAAGAAAATCATGCTGGACGTGTCATTTGTTGTTGCTGACATCCTAAAGGCTGGCATACACACAACGATAATTCTGAGAACCTCCTGGATAGGGAAGGTGGGTGATATTGAAATCTCAGTTTTGCAATAGACGAGTTCCTCAACCAACCCACCCTCTGGTGGTAAAAGCAAGACCTCGTGTTCAGGGTAGGACGTTAGAGCTAATGCATTGGATATTATCCAAATCTACAAAAGAATGTAAATACAGGACAACATAATTGAAATATCAAAATACAATAGCATATTTTAGAAATGGAGGTTCATCTATTGGGTCATGGTGCCAGTAACCTGGTCTCCCTGTGGGGTCCGTCCTGACATGACCTGATATGTTATTAGGACGTAAAACAACAACAAGCAAACACCCCCTGTGGGGAAGCATATGAGTGTGAACTGTCACAAGTCGGTGCCCATGCTGATATGACCTTATGTGTTGCCAGGATGAGAAGCTCCAAAAAACAAACTAACTATCTACATATATCTGTACATATGCATGAATTGTTTCACTCTTGGTCAATTCTTTGTTCCTCTGAACTAACTCAATAGCCCTGTTTACATGGGCGATTTAAAACGCTTCATATGAAACCACTTGCCTAGATTGACTCACATTTGGCGTGTAAATGCGACTCTGAGGCGTTTTAGGGCTGAATCGATTCATATGAAATGGTTCATCTATACCACCTCGCGAGGTAGTATAGATGAAGCGATTCAGCTGGTTCCCGGGGGCAATAGTGTAAAATAGTGATGCTCGCCGGCTACAGATGCAGCTGTAACTAATGGCTGGTGCCCGGCAGTGTTAGGGCCCGATTAGGCCGAAATCTAGTGAATGCGATCATATTTAACAGAATTACAGACTCAAATAATTAAATTTAATTAAATTAACCATAAATTCCAAGCGATATTAACATAGCAGCTACATCTGCATCGAATCGACGTGTGTAAACTAAACAAATAGCAGTGCTTGCCAGCTACAGGCACCTGCTGGTTCCCGGCGCCGACACACTTTCAAACTCCGCCGTGTAAACACGCATCTAAAACGCTTCATATAAATCGCTTTGTCTAGATCGTTTCACAATTCCCCGTGTAAACACGGCTTATGCAAACTTGGGATTCACCTCAAGAGTAGACTCGCCAAATGGGTTTCACCTGAATACGCATTGTAAAATATTCTGATAAAACGCATTGGTGGGGGAATGCAAATGGTCTATAATGGTAAATGGTATATAGTGCCAGGTACATAATTGTATTCATGTAGTTGCTGGTGATGCATTACTCATGGTCAATAGTCATTGTGTATTAGGTAGATCGTGTGAAAGAGGCACTAGAGATAGTGTGTAAGGAGCACTTGGAGTTCTACCTACAATCCCCTCCCCCCTCTTTTAGTCACGGATCACCACACACTCAGCTCAGGCAGGTGGTGGCCAAGCAGCCACACCGCATGGTGGTGGTGGGCAGATCACGGTAGCCATGGTGACACAGGAATGCTTGATGTTCATTGGTGGAACTGTAAATGCTTGATTCTCATTGGAGAAGACGGTCAGGTGGTATGCCATACCAGATCCATGTACCACTATATAATAATAAACCTGGGGGCATTGTCTCTCTCTCTACTGTCATTCTTTATACCCTTCCTTTCTCTTCTTGCCTGTATTGATTTCATTATAGCCTGCCTACATAACCACAGATTCCGGCCGAGGACTTTATAGCATGTTCTGTGGAAATGGCCTATTACAGCCATAGTGTACAGACTCGATAAAAGTTCTGCAAATGGTGAGACTCTATTTGCTAGTTTGCCTCATTATGTTGCAATTAGTACTTGTCTTCAATGACCGCTGTGATGACGGAACCTCTGCCACATGTGGTAATTTTGGTCCCTTTGTGTCATTGACTGTCCCTCTAATGACAGGGCACCTGCCATGGCAGGACAATATTGGCTTGGATGCAGAGTTTCACTTTGAAGAAAGATATTGTTATAGTTATAGGAACTCGATATATATAGAATGAATAGCTTCATTTGTTGAGGGTTTTTACTCAGCTCCAAATAGTAGTATTATGTATACAGCTATATGGGGAGGGGGGAGTGGGAGGGGGAGGGGGGAGGGTAGGAGGGGGTAGGAGGGGGGGAGGGGGGGGGGCAGGGGGCGAGAGGGGAGGGAAGAAGGGAGAGGGGAGAGGGAAGAGGGGGGAAGAGGGGAGAGGGGAGGGGGAAGAGGGGAGGGGGGGGGGGAGGGGAGAGGGGAGGGGGAAGAGGGGAGCGGGAGGATCATCTCGCAAAGCTTCACGAATTGTTTAGAACCACAGCCAACCGATTCAACGGGCTGGGATATTTATATGGGGAATTGTGATGTATGTAGTAATGGATATAAATACAGCTAGTACATGTAGTAGTGTATATACGATATATATAGTAGTCTATACATAGTAGTATATTTACTAGTCTAGACACCATATATACTAATATAGGCATAGCATTATGAATCCTATTATATAGTGATGTCCATGCGATATCATTGAATCAGGTGTGTATAGTAATATATGCACGATATATACATGAACATATATAGCGATATACAATACAAATGATAGTCCAAATGCAGTAGTATATATACGATATATAGTAGTGCATATGGTATGCAAAATACACCATATATATGCATGATGCTGTTAGTAGTACATATAATAATGTCGACATGACATCATTTTAATCTATAGCATTTATCTGGACGATATATACATGAGTATATTATATATCAAAATACAATATAACTGATGGTATAGGCATATGATATATATATATACTACATAGCAGTGAGCTAAATGGAGAGCGACAATAATGAAAGCAGTCTTTGTTGCATCACGACCGACAGCATGAAGATGATCATGACTACATATGTATATATATATGCATACATATATATATATATATATACTACATATTATGTATATACTATTCCAGAAATTAATAGTTCATATATATATAATATATAATTCTGGCCATGAAGTACTCTGGAAGCAGTGGTAATGAGAAGATTCGTACCTAGTGTATCACAAGAGTTTGTAGGGGCCAACGACGAAATGCAGTATTAAATGACATGAATACCTTTATTGCTATTCGTATAATGCATTATATAGCTTGTATCACAACAACACTTGTATATACAGTGAAACCACCTTATAGTGACATACCGCGATCGTTGGCGGTTCTGGTTAAATTAGTATTCATTTAGTGAATTACCTTTGAATTAAGGAGGCATTAGATTATACCCTAATTCGCATGAAATTGGAGGGTGTATAATCGGGGTGTGACTGTGCTACACAGCTGCTACATATATATAGTATCATATATATATATAGAACAGTGCATAGCATATGTACACTGTTATTTATACTACAATGGACACCGCAGGTACAATACTATTTATATACCGTAGATAGAGACTACAAGTTTCATGTCATTAACGACATCCACTAGGGCAGACGACTTTTGACAGACCTTTTGTTAGAATTTGTTGGGGGTCTACTATGTATTTCACCATATATATCGTAATATACCACTGCATATAGCACTAAATAAGCCATATATATACTACAGATTTAAGCGTGTCGCTGCGTACTTCTAACTCTGTGAGACCCCATTAGCCTCGTGAATTAGCCTAGCGACGTTTCCCAATTGTGTAATCAGCGGTAGGACCCCACGTGACCCCAAGGCCGCGTCCCGGGTGACCGGAAGTACCGGGAGATGGCGTCGAGCTGGCGGCCCCCTGAAAAACCTCCACCCCCAAAATGCCCCGCCCCGACCTGCCCCGCCACCGCACCCTCAGCTGCCCCACCGACCACAGGTCGCTCCCAGCATCCATAACCAAACACCGACCCACCCCCACTCCACCTCACCCCCGACCCCGACTCCATTCCGACCCAACCCCGACGCAACCCCACCCAACCCCGACCCCAGCGCACCGGCCCCGGCCTAAAGCCGACCCCACCCCATCGGCCACGGCCTAACGCCGACCCCACCCCACCCCGAGCCCTACTCCGTTCTCGACCCCACCCCGACCCAAATCTACTCCAACCCCGACTCCACTCCAACCCCGACACCTCCCCAACACCACCTCAACCCCGACCCAACACAACACCACCCCAACCCTACTCCAACCCAGGCCTAGCACCGAGCTCACCCCGACCCAACCCCATCCCAATCCCGACCCAACACCACCCTATACCCCTACCCCACCACCACACCACACCACACCCCACCCAGACCCAACACCACCCCACCCCCACCCCAACCCAACCCCAACCCCACCCCACACACCCCACACCAACCCCTACCCCGACCCCGACCACGACCCCACCCCGACCCCCACCCCGCCCTCCCTACCCACCTCACTCACCCGCCACTCTGGGCAGATGAAAAGATAATTAGACGCATGGGACGTGGGTATCACTCACCCGCCCCCACCCGCCCCCACCCGCCCACAGCCGCCCCAAATCCCACCCACTCCCGCCCCAAATCCCCCCCCCACCGACGCCCCCACGCCCACACGTCCCCAGCCCTCACCCCATGGAGCCCCCCCCCCACACACACACACTCCTCTCGAACCCAACCCGACCCACCTGCAGTTTGGGTCGGTCAGCAGGTGCGGTGGTCAGGCAGTGTCCACCCGGCTTGACCGGAAGTGGTGGGGGTGGGGGTGGGTGAGAGGGTGGGTGAAAGGGTGGGTGAGGGGGGTGGGTGAAGGGTTGGGTGAAGGGTGGGTGATGGTGGGTGAAGGGTGGTGAAGGTGGGGAGGTGGTTTGGGTGAGTTGGTTGAGGTAGATGGTTGGTGAGGTGTGGGGTGGGGGTTGGGTGAGGGGGTTTGGGTGAGGGGGTTGGGTGAGGGGGGGGTGATGGGGGGGTGAGTGGTTGGTGAGGGGTTTGGGTGAGGTGTTTGGGTGAGGGGGGTGGGAGGTGGTTGGATGAGGTGGTTGGGTGAGGTGGTTGGGTGAGGGGGTTGGGTGAGGGTGTTGGGTGAGGGGGTTGGGTGAGGGGGGTTGGGTGAGGGGGTTGGGTGAGGGGGTTGGGTGAGGGGGTTGGGTGACGGGGTTGGGTCAGGGGGTTGGGTGAGGGGGTTGGGTCAGGGGGTTGGGTGAGGGGGTTGGGTCAGGGGGCCAGATGCAACTGGCCGCAGTGGCGGGTCCCAATAACCTCAGGCCCGCTCCCCTAAAGGCAGTGTGAAATGGGTTTCTATTTTGTTTTTGTTTTGAAAGCAAACTCCCGCAGGACTGCCGATGAAAGTGGTTAAGACTGGGAACTATTCTCGTAGTATTGTAGTAGTCTTCTGCATTGACCTCTCAGCCAAGGAGACACGTAGACACGTAGGCGTGGATAGGGTGATTCCATATGGGAGCCTAGACACTAGCTTCGGAATGGCAAAAGGTGTCGGTTTGTAACCTCACGACCTTACTATAAAAAGGTTCTATATGACAAAATGGTGTTTTTGAGATAATGAGGACTGTAGCTGTGTAACTGAATGATAGCAAAGCAGATAGAGCAATATTATTTGTAATATATCTCAGTGAAAAATACCAGTTGAGAAACAGTTGTGTAACTGCATGATAGCCTTTTGTAGATGGAACATTTTTACATCCATAACACCAATTCGGTCACTTTGTCAGATAGAACCTTCTGATAGTAAGGTCAGGAACTGTAGGGAGGCAAGTGTAGTGCCTTGCACTCCCATCCTTACACACACAAGTGGGCATGTGTTGAGGTTGATTGTATCATGGAGCCTAGATAGAATAACGGTTAGGACGCCCGCCATGGACTGGTACAAATGTGGCCAGCGTTTCCCACTTATTTGTTAAAACCGCCCATGGCACTAGCCATTTATTGAGGGCATCTGAAGTAGAACTGGGAGAAATTCCTAGGGTCAGCTGACACTAATGACCTTCCTCTTGGAAAAGGTCAGGCCAGATGGAATGACGCAGAGATATTAAAATGTTTTTCACTCCGGAATGATAATGGCACACATGATTTACTAACCATTTTTGCATGAACTACAGTGACTGGTGCTGTACATTATACAGCCGGAGCCACTCCCTTAATTCTACAGGATCAGTGCTGTAACTAATACAGCACTGATCAAACTTAGATTATTTACACTGTCAATTCCAATAGTGAGATGGACGGAAGACTGAGAAATGTAAGATTCAGATGAATAAATACTTTACCCCAAAAATCTATAATTTTCCTTTGGATAACTGAGAGGGATAATCCGAGAATTGTATTTCCGGTTCCGGTCTGTTATAGGCTACAGTGCTCCCCTTTCTACCTGCTTCCTGTCTAACACATCAAAGGGACAGTAGGTGTGGTCCGTTTGATTCAGTCAGCGAGAGAAGAGATAGCTTTTATAGTTGAGGTCTCAATACAACATAAGGGTCTCAATACAAAGAGGTATCAATACAACATCATGGAAATTATGGTCTGTATGTTCTGTTAATAATATGTACAGAATATATGGATAATTTTGTCCATTTTGGCGTGTAACTAGTTACGCATATATTATTCAACGAAGTGTCAGTTAGTCATTGGTAACACGGTCCGGTGGGACAGTGTATTTTATGTGTTTGTGCAGCCCTGTGCTGCTTTGAAGTCGGGCCTGCTTAGCTGGCAGCCCGCACCCGGCTGAGGTAGCGCGCCGGGCTTCAACTTGGTTTCAAATGCGGATGCCCGATACAGTATCTGCCTCCAGTCGGCAGGTGGCGATCCGCCAGGCGGCGCTTTGATCGCGGTATTTAAGGCGTGTGTCTGTGCCGAGACAGCCTATATTGCAGCCGTATTACCCACACTAGTTCCTCGTTGTCGCTTACTGGCCCTTGCATATATATATATATATATATATATATATTTTACCTCGGTACTAAGCCTCTGGCTAGCCTCAGGCTAGGGAGAGGGAAGCACATCCAGGTTCACCACGCCCGACCACGTCTATTCTGTTTGCTTGTGCCAAGAAGAAAACATGATAGTATCCATTGAATTAAGATCATTTTTATCCTGAATATGTAGTTAAAGATTGCTGAACCCAGATGTGCTTCCCTCTCCCTGACCCATGTCTATCCCAGGCTTGTACCTCGGGAAAACAACAGTTATCCATAATCTAAACCCAGGTAAGATTTGTATAACTATACTATATATATGTATAGTATAGTTATACAAATCTTACCTGGGTATAGATGATGGATAACTGTTGTTTTCCCGAGGTACAAGCCTCGGTTAGATGTTGGCTAGGGAGAAGGAAGCATGTCAGGTACCAGCAATCTCTACCTACTTATTCAGGATAAAAATGATCTTAAACTCAAATGGATACTTTAATGTTTTCGTCTTGGCACAAGCAAACATGATAGATGTGGCAGGGTGTGGAGGGTGGGCCCTAGCCAACATCTAACCGAGGCTTGTACCTCGGGAAAACAACAGTTATCCATCATCTATACCCAGGTAAGATTCGTATAACTATACTATTTTACCTCGGTACTACGCCACCGGCTAGCTTCAGGCTAGGGCGAATTTTACATAACTTCATTTTTATCCTTAATTCATTCATATTCAAAACCATAATCATTTATAGTTTTTTACATTTCATACAGTATTCATTAGTATTAATACTTTTAACTTTTCTCATCTGTCTTGTTAATTGGTGAGTAAGCGTGTGGCCAGGCCGCTTGACTTTTCGAGTCGTTTGTTGTAATGTTTTGCAAACGATCTAGCAGTCTTCCAGCCTGCATGTGCCAGGATCCGTTTCACTGAGATCCCTAGCAGTCGTGCTTTGGAGACCATGGCTCCTCGTGTCGAATGGGAAGCGTAGCGTCCCGTGTCCACTCCTGCTGCCTTCAGGACAATAATGGCCCATCGTGCCAGAGTGTCTCTTGAAATACCTTTGTGTGGTTTAATAAAACTCACCAACAATTGTCTTGAATTCCTAATAACTTTTGTCTTGGATAAATAGACCCGTATGGCAGACACTACACACAGTTGTCTGTCATCTGGGAAACTGTTCAAATGCACTGTAGATAATGGATCCCCTGTGCGGTTTGACTTTAACAATTGGTGTAAATCAAACGTCGCCTCCTTGCGATCTATCTCCAAACCATCCAATGACAATGCTACAATCGTCTGTCCTCTGTGTCCAGTGACTAACAGCTTGATTGATTGATTGATTGATTGGTGGTTGCTTTACGCCGTGTCGGCAGCATAGGCCATATTCACGGCGAGAAATGTTTGTTTTTTGGTTCAAACCATCGCTTTTACATGTAAAAGCAGACAATCAATTATGTGCCAATAGACACTAATTAAATTAGAAAGCTCACAATCATATATCTGTGGTCAAGGGAAACAAATTCCCATAGAAAAAGAAAAGTTTCATTAATAATTAATAGAATCCATTTAGTAAACTATATAAGGTGGTACAGTCCAGCTGCCCTCAAAAAGGCTAAAATGTTTTCCTGTTTTACCTTAGTAAAAAGGTCATGCATACTGCCTGCAGTGTAGAACCGTTGGCGCAGGGCCAAAAAATCAACGCAACTTAGTAAAATGTGTTTGAGTGTCAGTGGGGACTGACACCCAATACATTCAGGGGGAGGTTCCCCCTTGAGCAGAAAAGCATGTGTAAGCCACGAGTGGCCAACACGGCAGCGACTAAGGACCACTTGGTCCCGCCGACCTCCCGCATGAGTCTGTGGTGGCTTTCCCACAGATGGTTCAATTTCTTTAAGTTTATTGATGTTTTCATCCCACTCATGTTGCCATTTGGATTTTATGTGGGTGGCTATTAGTGGTTTCAGATCAGAGTGAGGGATCAGACACGGTTCAAGATCACAGTTCAGGGCCTTCTTCGCAGCCCGATCAGCTCGTTCGTTTCCTTGTATGCCAGCATGGCCAGGCACCCAGCACAGGTGGATATCATACCCATCTGTTGTCAGTTGGTTCATTTTATAAATGACCGTTGCTAGAATAGGGTGATTCGTTTTCAGTCCAGCAACAGCCAGGAGGCAAGAGAAGGAATCACTGTATATAACATAGTTAGTGTGGTTGGATACCTCGATACACTCCAAAGCGAGAAGGAGTGCTCGGGCCTCTGCAGTGAAAATCGAGCTCTGATCGGGCAAACGTACACCAAATTTTTCCCGTCGGCAGACTGCCGCAGCAGCTACCCGGCTTTGGTCTTTCGAACCATCAGTGTATATGGAGAGGTGGTCTGCAAACTGGCCTTGAATCTCTGCATGCAGTCCTTTGTACTCGAGTGGATGTGTCCCAGATTTCCTCAGTTCCGTGAGTCGGAGGATAACCGATGGCTTTCTCAACGACCACAGGGGATGTTCTGGGACTTTGGCATCCTCCAACACGTCCAAATCCACGCCTAAGGCCTCCAAATGAGGTTTCATTCGGAGCCTCAGTGGCCGGATGTAATTTGGCCTGGCTTCATACCTGGATTCGTCATGTTGCTCGAATAGACAATTGTGTGCAGGATTCAATGCATTAGTTTTTATCTTGACTACATATTGCATGGCCAGTTTGATTCTCCTGTTATTAAGTGATGGTTCATTGGCTTCGACATAAAGGCTCTGAACTGGTGAGGTGCGGAAGGCCCCAAGGGCCAAGCGCAGTCCCTGGTGGTGGATCGTGTCTAGCAGCCCAATATATGATTTCCTTGCGGAACCATATACTATGCTGCCGTAATCCACTCGTGAACGAACCAAGGTTCTGTACACGGAGAGCAGAACATCTCTGTCCGCTCCCCACTCTGAGCTGGACAGCACCCTCAGAATATCCAGCGCTTTCAGGCATCTTGTTTTCAGGTACTTTATATGTGGCACAAAAGACAGTTTTGCGTCGAGAATGAGGCCCAGAAATTTGGTTTTCTCAACGACTTTAATGGGATCCCCATCCAGGGTCAGCTCCGGTTCCGCATGTATTCTACGCAGCAGGCAGAAGTGCATGCAGACTGTTTTGGTCTTGGAAAATTTGAAACCGTTCAGAACTGACCATCGATGGATCCCATTTATGCTTGGTTGTAGCTGTCTCTCTATGACATTCATGTTAGCACCGCTGTAATATAAAACAAAGTCATCCACGAAAAGACTACAGGAGACCCCCTGCTTTACAGCAGCAGCAATACCATTGACCTTGACCCCGAAAAGGGTCACGGCCAGTATGCTGCCTTGAGGTACTCCTAGTTCCTGTGAGTGTAGGCGGGAATAGGTAGTCTTGACACGGACGCGGAAATGCCTGAAGGCTAGAAAGTTCCTGATGAAAATTGGCAAGTGGCCACGAAGGCCAATCGCATGAAGATCCTCCATGATGCCATGCTGCCACGTTGTGTCATAGGCTTTTTCGAGGTCGAAAAAGACAGCCACAATGTGCTCCTTCTTAAGGAAAGCATCTCTTATGAAGGTCTCCATGCACACCAAATGGTCGAGGGTGCTGCGGCCCCGTCTGAAGCCACATTGAAGGTTGGACAGGTGGTGTCCTGACTCCAGTAGCCAGACGAGGCGGTTGTTTACCATGCGCTCCATGGTTTTACAGATGCAGCTTGTAAGGGCTATGGGACGATAGTTGTGGGCTTCACTCTGGTCTTTACCAGGTTTGGGAATCGGTATTACTGTCGCCTCCCGCCAAGAGGCGGGGACGACACCCGACTCCCAGATGTTGTTGAAGAGTTGAAGCAACAGTCTCAGTCCATGTTCAGGGAGATGTTTCAAAAATTGATAATGAATTCCATCAGGTCCAACTGCTGTGTCATGCGAGCTTTCCAAAGAACACCTCAACTCATCCATACTGAATGGGGAGTTGTAGTGCTCCTCGCCATCGGAAGAAAAGTCCAAGAGCTTTTGCTCTTGGCGTTCCTTGACCACCCGAAAGCCCGGGAGGCAGTTTGCCAAAGACGAGTTTCCAGCAAAGGTGCGAGCCAATTCTTCACTTATTTTGTCGAGTGATGTGAGAATGGTGCCATTGTGTTTCAAGTGCTGGACTACAGAAGAATCACCTCCCCTTCATTTGATTCTTCTGATCATTGTCCATACTTTGCCCAACGGCGTGTGCATGGTGATGCTAGAAACAAATTGTCTCCAACACTGCCTCCGCGCTTCTTTGATTGTTCTGCGAGCGCGAGCGCGCAGAATTTTAAAGAGCGCCAGATTTTCAGCAGTCGGTCTCCTGTGGAATTTACGCTGAGCTTTCTTTCGTTCCTTAATAGCCCTCCTACAGCCGTCATCTAACCATGGAGGCGTCAAACGCTTGGGAGTTGCCGAGGTCTTCGGAACAGTTTTCTCCGCGATCCATCTCAGCATCTCAGTGAAGGCATCGATGTCACTGATGTCTGGAGTGAACTTCTCGCAACATAGGGTCTGGAAGGTGGGCCAGTCGGCTTTACAAAGCCGCCAGCTCCTCTCTCGCTCTATGGGAGATGCCCCCCCACAATTAAGAATAATTGGGAAGTGGTCGCTCCCGCAGAGGTCATCCCAGACCCTCCACGAAAAGTCCAGCGCCAGTTCGATGGCGGAATATGTTCCGTAGCCGGGATGCAAATATGTGTATGAACCATCGTTCAATACACACAGAGCATGAGCGGCCACAAGGTCCTCAATTCTCTTGCCTTTAGCGTTCCTATTGTCCCCCCTCCATAATGGGTTGTGGCCGTTAAAGTCACACAACTGTGACTAACAGCAATAATACTGCTACCTTAAATCCTAGCTGTTTTAAATCTACTAACAGCAATAATACTGCTACCTTAAATCCTAGCTGTTTTAAATCTAAATTCCTATTACTAGGCCAACTCTTAAATAGTGTGAACACAATTGACACATCCCAAAACCTATTATATTTTGGCTTTGGAGGGTTTCTTTCGTAAACCGATCTCAAAAACCAACAAACCACTTGGTGTTTCCCAATTGTCTGTCCATCAATTCGGGGAAGTATAATGGATAAAGCGCATCTTGCTGCATTAAGCGCTCCAAACCCCAACCCCTCATCTTCCAGCATCCTTAAAAATCTAATTACTTGTGCAATTGTAGGCTTCATTGGTTTTACCTTCATAAGCAAACAATGAAGCCCCCATTTCTTCAAATAACTTGAATATAACTTAACAGTTCCTTTCCTCCAAACATGGGAAGTTAATCTCTCCTGAGTAACCTTATCTAACCCAAACTGCTGTAAATATTTGTTGAAAAACGGAATTCCCAGAGGTGTATTATTTACAAGTCTCCGTGAATCTTCCAGCGGCCTTGTGGGAATCGTATAGGTTCCTTGGCTCCGGGGGCCACTCCTACTAACCATGGCTGCATGTCCCAATCTGGAACTATCAGTCTCCTGATCTTCATTCCTACTCCTTTGATTTGACGGAAAACTGACAGCCATGGAGGTTTGCGTAGCCCTATCTACTTGTTCCCTGGAGGGGGGGAACGGCTTGGTGGGAGTAAACTCCCTCCTGAACGGTCGATTTCCGTCGTTCCAGCCGAATGACTGGCGCTGACCCCGACCTCTGGGCTGGAAAGTCGGTCCCGGCCTTCCTCCTCTGGCAGGGGGCCGACGAAAATCCACTCGAGTTTTACGAAACTGAGTGTTAGGTTCCACCGGCTTACCTTTGTCTATATTCTTCCCATACTTAGCTTCAGCCTCCACTCCCTTGAAGAGATACTGGAGCTGGCCGCCAAACATCTTGGTTTTGTCCAACGGTTTTCCCTTTATTGGCTTGGGAGGAAGGAAAAGAGTATATTCCTTCCCATCATTGTCCACAATTTTCTTGGACCTGGCTACCTCCCTACCAGCGTCCGTACAGACGGCTTTGAAGACATTCTCAAACCGTCTACTCGAAATATAGTTAGTGGCAGCCGTTAACATGCCCAGACCCTTATTCATGGTTCTGGCCAGCGAAGAGAACTTATTCTCAGTTTGCATACGATTGGCCACTGGAGCAATCACTGTCAAGGCCCCAAGGACCGCCTTGTGAACTGTGAAAAGAGTCAACTCAAACCTTTTCCTCTCCTCATTCAGATGAACATCCTTGTCCATCTCCTTCACCTGCGAATGAGGAACACCTTTAATCCCTGTCAGCTGTACACCCAGCCTGGTGATTACTTCCGCCGGTTTGAAAGTATTAAAGTGTCCATTAATAGTTTCTCTCATCATGGTTGTTGTAAGGACTTTCTTGGCTTTTTCTTTAGCGCATTTCTTGCGCACTTTGCCACCTATCTTTGCAAACAACCCCACTCGGTCAGTCTCTGAATCTGATTCCGTTGTCGATGAATCATCGGAAGAATCTGAAGAAGAATCTTTCTTCTTCTTCTTCTTCTTTTTCTTCCTTTTCTTTGTCTTCCTTTTCACCACCTTCTGTCTTGCCTTTGTGAACTCGTCTCCTGACGAGACCACTGCTTTCTTAACTTTCTTCTTTTTAACCCGGCGCATTGGGTCCGGAGATGAATCATCATCCCCTGACAACTCCTCTTCCCCACCAACTGCTTCCTCGTCCGAGTCAGTCTCTGGAGGAGGTGACCTTTTCTTTCGACGAAAAGTAGCCTGGTCACGGTTAAGGAGCTGTAACTCCAACATCTCCATCCGGGCTTCCAAATCCAGTGGCGGCACTCGCAAAACCACCGAGTCACAACTGTCGTCCGGATCCGACATACCATGCGTCCCGAGCCGAGGCGACGGAGGAACCGCCAACACCTGCCCCTCATCGGACTCATCCGGTGGGCGACCCTCTGCGGCAGCTGGTGCCACCGTCTTACCGCGCTTCGTGGCCATCAGAAATCTGGAAACAATCGAACGAGAGTTACCAAACAGCCATGGCGCATTGACTAAATGTCACGAAAGATTAATTGAATAACCATTGTGCATCTAGTGGTGTAGTAAACCGTTTTAAAACTGTTTCTACACAGGCGTGGATAAGCTAATTTTGTCGTAGGTCGGTGTGAACCAAACCAAACGAGGGGTAGGGACCAGTAAACCGGTAGCCTCCCACACTCTCTGTTCCGTACACTTCTCCCCCCTGCGGCTACTGCGCCAGCAAGTTGGAGAAAATGCTACGAAACTCGGAGCGTACGCCTAACTATGGGGAGTCTATAAAAGAAACCCAAGATTATTTCCAACGCGAATCCATAAAAGAGACCGCGGAAATAATCCCCAAAAGACAAATGAGGCTAATTTCTAGAACTCCTTACGTGTTCCACGTCAACAATGCCGAATCGGCGTATATTAATTTATCGAAAAAACACCACGAGATGCACAATAATTCAATAAATTAACAAAACAAAGCATATATACACAAGAAATACCTATAAAGCCTGCACAGGTCTTCATACACTTAGCCTGGCAGGAGCAAACCGATAATCCAGTTCCAAACCCCTTACGGGCCTCGCTCCTCCGACTACCGGCAACAACGCCGAAACGGCGTAAATTAATTTATCGAAAAAACACCACGAGATGCACAATAATTCAATAAATTAACAAAACAAAGCATATATACACAAAAAATATCTATAAAGCCTCCACAGGTCTTCATACTCTTAGCCTGGCAGGAGCAAACCGATAATCCAGTTCCAAACCCCTTACGGGCCTCGCTCCTCCGACTACCGTCAACAACGCCGAAACGGCGTAAATTAATTTATCGAAAAAACACCACAAGATGCACAATTAATCCAATAAATCAACAAAACGAAGTATATATAGACAAGAACTACCAAACCTCCGGTATTCTTGGGTTAAAGACCCATAAAGTCGCCATAGCAATAGCGATAAACGGGAAACAAGAAATAAACAAAATGGCGAACCCAAACTACAGCGTACCGGCCGTCGAACCGTTTTAACGCTAATAATTACTTTAATACGTCCGCCATATTAATATAACTTGCCTCATAGACTCCACAGGTCTTAATAAACACTCCTGTGAAAAATAAACTCCAACTTACTGCGAATAACGTAGTTATTTGTCGATAAAGTCCGCTGTCAACTCGCATAGGTCTTATCCCTGCGAGAACCTTATGCTAATTGCTGGTACCTGACGTGCTTCCTTCTCCCTAGCCTGAAGCTAGCCGGTGGCGTAGTACCGAGGTAAAATATATATATATATGTATATATATATATCATAACATTGATAGCAATTCTTCGAGCTCTATTTCAGGAACACATTCATATACATAGGCAGTTCAGTTTGATATGAGAACTAAAAGATCTAAATACAGTATTTCGAGTTCCTACCCAAGCAAGGAAATAACTATTACGTACTGCATAGCTAAAGTTTGTTTGTTTGTTGTTGTTTTACGTCCTAGCAACATCTAAGGTCATATCAGGATGGGTACTGACTTGTGACAGTGCGCACTCATGGCAACTTTATAGTGCTGTCCCACTGGGAAACCAGGCCACCGGCACCATTACCTGATATCCCACTCAGTCACATTATCCTGACACTGAGCACACCAGTCCTTGCCCTATCCTAATAATGCCAAGCGCCTGGCTAGGAAGCGATAAGTATCAATTTTAATGTCATTGGTTTGACTCGACCAGTGTTCGAACCCACGACAAAGATGCATAGTCCGATGAAACCATTAAATTTTTTAAACCAAGCAATTATCTAGATTTAATTATACATATCTAACTTAATCTATCAATATATCAATCTTGGCTGACTGCTCATCTAGGAGAAGGTAAACTCTGATTTATAACCCCAGCTGCCATGCAGCTAGTCCCATTTATGGGAAGACCAGAAGTTGGTAGTGCACACCAGCAGCCATCCCGACTCAATTGTTGGCCTAAACTAAGTGCAGTGCACATCAACTTTGTTGGTGTGGTCAGGGGATGTCACCCCTTCAAGTGCATGAAGACTGGAGCAGCAGATGAGTTAGAAGATCAATAGCTTTGAAGGTGTAACAGCAAGATGATGTGGCTCATCATGGCACACTCTGACAAAGATGAGTAAGTGGCCAGTCACCTTGGAATGGAAGGGGAACCTACCAAGTATTTACCCATAGTAAGCAATGGTAATTAATGGAAGCCGATGACAGTGTAATACTAGCAGACAGTGAGAAAAACCTACAAGATATAGTGAATAGAATCAATAAAGCTGGAATACTATTCAACATGAAGATGAATGCCAGGAAGACCAAAACAATGGTTATAAGTAAAAAGACAGATAAACCAATATAACCATAGATGGCACAAACATAGAACAAGTATCCGAATTCATATATCTCGGACAAAAGATTACAAATGATGGGAGATGTGAGGAAGAAATTAAAAGAAGGATAACAATAGCCCGAACAACATTCTCCAAAATGTATAGAGTGTTAACATCAAGTAAGATATTAATACAAACATGGAAGCATATTCTTCAGTGTTATGTGTGATCTACTCTAATGTATGGGGCTGAGACATGGGCAATCTCTTAAGATTGATTGATTGATTGATTGGTGGTTGCTTTACGCCGTGTCGGCAGCATAGGCCATATTCACGGCGAGAAATGTTTGTTTTTGTTCAAACCATCGCTTTTACATGTAAAAGCATACAATCAATTTTGTGTCAATGGACACTCATGAATTTTGTAAACTCACAATCATATAGCTAAATAAAAGTCTAAATGATAGTATTATTCACTGATGAAATTTGTTTAAAAACTTATATGAGTTGGTACAAACCAGCTGCCCTCAAAAAGGCTAAAATCTTCTCTTGTTTTACTTTAGTAAAAAGGTCTTGCATGTTGTTTGCAGTGTAAAATTGTTGGCGCAGGGCCATGAAATCCACACAGTTTAATAAAATGTGTTTTAATGTCAGTGGGGACTGACATCCAATACATTCAGGGGGAGGCTCCCCCTTGAGCAGAAAAACGTGTGTTAGCCACGAGTGGCCAATATGGCATCTTGTTAAAACAACCTGGTCGTGTCGCCCTTCCAGGCGACTCTGCGGCAGTCCGTTCACGGAGGGGGTAATTCTATGGAGTTTGTTGTCTGGGTGTTCATCCCATTCCATCTGCCATAGGTTCCAAATGTATTTTTGAATGGTAGGTTTCAGATCAGAGTGGGGAATATGACAGTGTTCCAAAGGAGCAGTCAGGGCTCGAGTGGCCGCTTGATCTGCTCTCTCATTTCCTGGGATACCCACATGACTAGGCACCCAACATAGGTGAATGTCAAATTTTGCTATTGAAAGAGAGTTTAGTTTAATGAGTACTTTAAGTAGTATTGGGTGGTCCAGTTTCCTATTGTTTAAAGCCTGAAGGCAGGAAAAAGAGTCAGTGAAAATGATGAATTTATGAGTGGCTGAGGTTTCGATGCACTCTAACGCGAGTAGGAGTGCTCGTGCCTCAGCAGTAAAGATAGAACTCTGATCTGGAATACGCGTACCTAATTCACGTCCGTGGACGATTGCTGCCGCAGAGACTCTGTTGTCTGTCTTTGACCCATCCGTGTAAACGGCTAGGTGGGAGCTAAAAGCGCTTCGCACATCGATAAAGCTTTCATGATATGAAAGTGGGTGCGTCTGAGATTTCTTCGACATAAAGGCTCTGGACGGGCGAGGTTCTAAACGCCCCCAGGGCCAGCCGAAGGCCTTGATGGTGTATAGTGTCTAACTGTGATATGTATGATTTCCTGGCCACTGGAGCAATCGCTGTCAAGGCCCCAAGGACCGCCTTGTGAACTGTGAAAAGAGTCAACTCAAACCTTTTCCTCTCCTCATTCAGATGAACATCCTTGTCCATCTCCTTCACCTGCGAATGAGGAACACCTTTAATCCCCGTCAGCTGTACCCCCAGCCTGGTGATTACTTCCGCCGGTTTGAAAGTATTAAAGTGTCCCTTAATAGTTTCTCTCATCATGGTTGTTGTAAGGACTTTCTTGGCTTTTTCTCTAGCGCATTTCTTGCGCACTTTGCCACCTATCTTTGCAAACAACCTCACTCGGTCAGTCTCTGAATCTGATTCCGTTGTCGATGAATCATCGGAAGAATCTGAAGAAGAATCTTTCTTCTTCTTCTTTTTCTTAGTCTTCCTTTTCTTTGTCTTCTTTTTCACCACCTTCTGTCTTGCCTTTGTGAACTCGTCTCCTGACGAGACCACTGCTTTCTTAACATTTGGAACCTATGGCAGTGGTATCTCTTAAGAAAATGTACAAACGTTTAGCAGCATTTGAGATGTGGACTTATCGAAGGATGATGAAAATATCAAGGACAAAGTAAGTGGTAAAAATAAGAAAAGCTTGTTTGCCACTATACAGACAAAGAAATTTATTTTGGCCACATCATTCGTCAAAGTTCAATATACCGTACATTGTTGGAAGGGAAGGTGAATGGCAGCAGAGGGAGAGGGAGACCAAGAACATCATGGTTTACAAATATTTCGCAGTGGACAGGCTTGAATTATTCACAGTCTATCAGAACAGCACACCATCGGGACAAGTGGAGAACCATTGCATCCAATCCTCGACTAGAGGACGGAACTATTGATTGATTGATCTAACTTAAATACTAAGCATTTCTTGGCACATAGAAAGGAATATTGAGGCAGTTTAATAGAAGCTGTCAGTGTAGAAATCTAGGATGTCAGAGTTTCGGCATGCTTGCCAAAATTAATGTGGCATGTTTTCACTTTGAATATCTCGAAATTTAGCTAATTAAAATATTAGTTACTTCAAACTAACGTAAAGTAGATAATAACTATCAACCTGATATATTTATCTCAGAAAATGACAGAATCTCAAAACCATCGGACCAAGCAAATTTAAAATTCCCACACACTGACTCGGCCAATAACTTGTCAGCCAGAAGCCAATTCGTTTAAAAACTCATCAAAGAGCAAACTGGCTATGGGATTTGCTGATCCAGCGGGATATCACATATATTGAGTCTGCTTACTTTGCCTCAATGGCTGCTGATTACCGCAGCGACAGAAGTGACGCAGATTGAGTTATTTATCCACATGACTTGAGCGCGTGACGTCACAGCGGCACAATATGGCCGCCAGTGCCAGAAATAAGGCATCTGGAGATGCATGTTGGCAAGGCGACGCATTCATCACGTGACCCTGACCCTGTCTGACCCTCATCACGTGACGTGTCACGGGGGCTGTGTTATATCAATGATTAAACAGGACGAGACTTGTGAATTATTGTTGCAAGGGTACTTTCGTTTCCAATATGTTCCATTCCCGACCCATTATTATATCCACAGTAAAATCTCTCTAAATTGCTGGACTATGGGAGCGACTTTAAATGGTCCATTTACGAAGGTGGTTGGATTAGGGAGTTTTTCATTTTGTTACAATGATATTGTATGGGCAATCGTTTAAATAAATAAAGCGATCGATATAGGGGAGTGGTCGATCTGTGGGGGTGATCAGTTAGAGAGGTGTTACTGTCTATATAATATGGGGTATAGGGAATTATACTAATATTATTAAGAAATGAAGATATTGTAGTAGCTAAGTTAAATATTGAGGCCGTAGGAGCTGGATTGGACGGTTTGCAGCTAGAGCAGCCTGGACTCAAACTGCGATATTTAAGTAGGTCGAGTTTATTCCACGGTGCAACAGCGTCCTCCCGTCAGATCCAGCACTGCCTGCTGCTTTTTCTTGTCAATTTTAAACTTTGAATTTAATAGGAGATGGCATTTGTAGTGGTCTGCACTGACCTCTCAGGCAAGGAGCCGCATACACAGGTAGGCGTGGGTAGTGTGTTGATATCAGGGAGCCTAGGTGGTGTAATGGTTAGCACACTGGCCCAGAATGCAAAGAGATGTGGGTTCGAGTCCCGCTCTAGGCGCAGTATTTCCCATTTTCATCACCCCCATGACACTGGTGCCGTGACCAGGATCCTGTACAAGCTATGTGCTGTACGGTTGTTGAACCTACCCTGTGTATGTAAGTGTGTTGCATTGCCTGTATGTATGTAATTGTGAGCATTAAAAGACTTACAATTCCAGGGGGACGAGTGTAGTGGTCTGCACTGACCTCTCAGGCAAGGAGCCGCATACACAGGTAGGCGTGGATAGTGTGTTGATATCAGGGAGCCTAGGTGGTGTAATGGTTAGCACACTGGCCCGGAATGCAAAGAGATGTGGGTTCGAGTCCCGCTCTAGGCGCAGTATTTCCCATTTTCATCACCCCCATGACACATTGTTAGTGTGTGAAGCATGTGGGGAGGAACATAGAGGACCAAGAGCTAAAAAACGCAAGAAAACTAAACTACCAAAAAAAAACACCAAAAGGATCATAATTTATAAGTTATAAACAGTGAAACTGAACTACAAGAGCAAAGCAGCAGCCACACAACGCTGGATAATAAAATGGTATTGAAAGATTCGGAGGGCTTATTGAGTGAGGCCAGCCAGAGATATTTGCCCAACCAAATTTGTGTTTTGTCATTCACTCATAATTGAATAATATGTATAATTTAGCCGAAACTGGCCTTCGAAAGCAGTGATTGGCTATTAGCAGCAGAGGGAATGTGAGAGAAAAGAGAAGTTAGACCCGCTTCACAATATAATGTAGTTGGCCATATATGTATATGTGCTGTATAAGCATTATACGAGTATAACTATCCGTAAACTGATTATCCTTTAATGGTGCCTCTGGTTGCACCTTATCTGGACACCTCACAACTATTGACACTTAACAAGTCAGGCGAATGGACAGGCTCTATACCTTGCCTGGCACTGCCACCTGGCCTATTCAGCTGTCATGACTCAGCCTCTTGCTTGTACCACTCGCTTAAAAATAGAGAGCGACTGTGTATAAAGTGAGAGAATAATGTCCTTTATTTTGTCATATAGCCATATTTTCAATATGGAACACGTACATAAGAAGCTAGCAATCAGCCATCAGTGGGAGGCGGTGATTGCCCACTCAGAGGTGGCGCCATGTGAGAGAAAATGGAACTAAATCCCTGGTTAATTAGTTATGTGTTTGGTCATATATATACAAACAGTACTGGCTATAAAATAATAGGATAAATTCCCATAATTTCGGTAAGTAAAATATATATATATATATATATATATATATATATATATATGATTATGAATCTATGCACATTCCTTGCCACTACGGAGAACATCAAAGATTGATACTAAGTCTTTCAGATAAGACCCACTTCTGACCTGTTCCTTCATGTGTTGTTCAATGATGCAGTGCACAGCTCATTGATACAAGCTTATTGCACAGAATCGCCGAGTGGGCCAAGAGTGAAGAAGATACATGGGTTCTATCCTCGGCCGTATCAAACCGAACACATACACATTAATACATGTTGCTATATTGCCTCACGGTAGACATTACTAATACCATGATAGGACAGACAATGAGTGGTGGATGGTTGGGTTTCGTGTCAGCATAATTCACTAAGGGCAGAGACAGAATTCCATACAGTGGGTTTTATTTTCATTTTCAGCTCGTTACATTCAGGTTTGACATTTGTGGGTGCTAGTCGGTATGTTTTTTGTTCGTCACTGTCCCCTCGGGGTTATGGTCCCATTGATGGTGGTCCTGGGCCGGAGTCGAGCCCTTAACCCTTCCCGTTACTCTTTGGTTGAGGTGTGGGTGGGTGGGTGAATTTAGCTGGTGGAGTTATCCGAACGGCAGCTGGAGGAGTTGTGTGGCTGTGGAGGCGGTTTGGATTCGAACTGGTCACGTGGTGTTTTTGGCGGGAGGGGAGGGTGCGCCTCCTTCTGTAACCGGGTGGAGGAGGTTCCTCCTTAACACTAGGTGGCGCCATCAGCGCTGTGGATATGGGTGTTCTTTCCCCTGGAGGCATGTGGGGTCGGATGGTTCAGTAGGGGGAGGGGCCCGTGTCCGCCCCACGAATTAGCCATGTTACGTTAACATGCATAATGAGACAGTAGGATACTATGCCATGTTGTCGGCAGTGGGCACAACACTATAAACCTACTATGACTGTGCAATCTCACATACTCGGTACCAGTTTTTGGTATTTCCTCACACGATGCCATGACGTAATCGCCCTCCCCCTCCCCCTCCCCCATTCACTCGTCGATACAAACCTGTTGAAAAAATGCGACATTTTGGTTATGTATGAGGTGTTGTATATAATTAATAGTTGGAATATTAACTATGTATAAATGGTTAGAAAATAAAATAGGCCCAAGATACCTATATGAAGGACAAATGTAGATTGGGTTTAACAGATCTATAGTAAGGTGAAGTGTAGACTTGGCGTAAGAGAACTGCAGTGAGATGTTATGCCACACTATGCGGCCAACCAATACTTGTAGCTGCAGCGCCGTTGTAACCAGGACTAGGGGTTAAGGAGTTGTGTGTTTGTTTGGTAACCAGAACTAGCGTTAGGGGAGATATGTGTTTGTTGCGGTACCCACCCTGAGCCAGACTAGGTGTAAAGTAAGTGAAGCCCATAGGAGAGAAACACAGTAGCTGCAAGCCAAGCTGGGAGGAGAGACCTTGTTGAGAGCAGACAGGACCAGAAAGCAGAGTGAGCGATATAAAAGGTGAGGGGTAGAATTATTGTTACAGAGAAGTACCAGAGAATACTGTGAGAATTGTATGTTGTTGTTGCTGTACATATTGTATATTGTATCTGTGTGAAAAGAAAGAAAGGAAGAGAATCGACTTCCTGACCAAAAATATATGTGTTCAGAGTTGTATTTCCAGTTCTGTCATTGCTATATATATATATATATATATATATATATTTATATATATATATATATATATATATATATATATATATAGCAATCATCCTACATCTATTCATACCTGCTTCAAGGAGACAAGTAGTACATGGAGACGAATATTTTTACCAGGGCTATCTTTCCAACTGTTTTGGCCCTTAAGCCCGGGAAGCTCATAATTAATATGAATGAAAGGAAACTATTTTATAAAACACCTGAAATGTTGCAAGGGCGACAAACACAACCCATTTTGGGGGTAGGGGTGCCTGGTTTAACGTAAACCGATCCTGAGAGATACTACACTACAGCTGGCCAGCATTGAAAACAAGCCTGAATACCCAGGCTTATATCTATGGACAGTATAAATACAGCCTCAATAAAAAGTTTTTTGTTTAAAAGGACGATTCGGTATAGGCTACATTCAAAGCTTTGGCTGTGTAACCGAGGGTGATTCAGCGCCGAGGGAAACAAAGCCGCATCCTTTGGTACTTTTCTGATTAACCTGATGCAAAAGAATGTGCTAATTAGCTAAAAGAAATATATAAAAAAAAGTGCCTGTAATAAAGTGCCTTTTGGTGTGTTGGTTTAATATACAGCCCAAGTAATTTTGGTATCAAAATAGAGACTACAGTTTAGTTCGTTCACAGTACTTTCTGTTTATTTTTAATTTAAAAACTAGGAATTTTTCATGATTTTCATTGTTTCCTCCAGTGTTATCTAAGGACTGTCAGTATCTACTAAGCCAGAGCAGATTTGCGCAGTTGGGTCGACTTTCTGCGTAGACTATGACTGGAACATGGTTAGACTTGGATCACCAATCGTAGACTACGGCTATAAAGGAGCAGTTCAATGTAACTGAGGTTCCCGAGGTCTTTTCTGATTAATGGTGAAACTGAAGCCATGTGACTATACTTTACAGCCAGTGTAATTCCCGATATCTCTTCCGTGCATGACGTCACATAACAGAACAGATTAGCTTCATCCCACTCCCGAGGCACTGATCTGTCCAATACCATTACATCAGTACCCCATAGCCATTCTTAGTAAATCTAAAGAGTTATCTTTGTTTGCAAAACGTTGCAAAGCTTTACGATACATTGCAAAACTTGACACAACCTTGCAAAACCTTGCAAAACCCTGCAAAACCTTGCAAAACCCTGCAAAACCCTGCAAAACCCTGCAAAACTATGCAAAACCTGGCAAAACCTGGCAAAACTCATCTGTGGAGATGTGTATACCAGAACAGTTCTAAGTGCAGTGCATGTCAGTGCAGCCCCGGCAGCGCTCGGAAGGTTGTTGGGTTGAGCGCTGCCGAGGTGTTGTGACCTGCTCATTATTGTGTGCCAGACTATGATCCTATGTTTTATTCCAGATTTGACTCTTCAAGAGATTTTAACTTACTGTAACACTGTCTGTCTCTCCAGACTAAGAGGCCGTGTCGCATACTTGTGCCATATAAGAAAACTTGTTTAACTTTCTCTAGACATTGCTGCATGCTATTCTGATCATGAAAGAGGGCCTCTGTCGCCACTTCGCGAATGCTGCTCCTTGAGCCTTTTATTGTATTCAGATAATAAATCTGATTCCAAACATATAAGCTTGTTGTGTCTCGTGTAGTGAATTAATGAAGTGTCGGGTAACTAATAATGCTGATGCAATACACAGTCTGCTTGGCATAGTTAAGGGGCTGTCACATTACGACGAATCACTCCAACGTATGCCGACATATGTGATTTTTGTCCGCTACGTCGGGATATGTCGTTATGCATTATGCATGTGTTAGGTGCTAGTTGTTATTTGTCAATGTATGTCAACGTTCATTTAGAGACGGCGTCGTGCATCAGGGGGTTGGGAAAGTTTTGTGCATGCACACAACTTTTGATGAACGACAACATTCAACAACACATGGATTTTACGTCAGCCGTATGTTATGATTATGTTAGGCATATGTCAATGTACATTAGATGTACATTAGACAAATGTTGTTCACTATGTTGCACTACGTTGACCTACGTTACAGGCAGTGGGAACAAATACAGTCCGCATACTGACAACATATAGATAACATATGTCTAATGTACGTTTAGGGTTTCTCCAGCGTGTCTTGACGTATGTAACGTATGAGGCATAGTTCGGGCGATCGAATAACCTATATAACTTTCACCGGCATTCTGTGAACGTACCGTGAGCATGATTTGAGCGTTTTTCGCCAGGAAGCAAGTTAGCCATATGTTTCTCATAGATTGGTCATATACTATGTATACGGTATGTATACGCCCAACTTTGCTGCCCACACCGAAAAGTTTTACGCTTGTCGATGTAAAAAAGTGATTTTCATGTTGGTCGCACGCTTGCGAGATGTGTCATAATGTGACAGGGCCTTTAGTTCCCCGGCAGTAAGGCATGGCTTATCTTGTCTCTTATTTCACATACTGTTCAGTAGGTCCCCTTATTTAACACTCTGAGGCTGGACTGTGAGGAGGGTCATCTCCAGTGGGACACCAACACCAACCTCTCCAGATCTTCTTAGGTCAGCATGTCACCATCTGGTTTCACAGGAGGCATTGAGATCTCCCAGGAGGCAAAGACAGAGACCGGTCGCGTTGTTCGAATCAGTAGAGCCTAGACTTCCAGTGCGAAAGTTCGGGAGTTAGATTCCGGCTTGATCCAAACCAATGACTTAGAAAATTGATACATGTCGCTACTTAGTCTCGTGCTCGGCATTAATAGGATATGGCAAGGGCTCGTTAGATCAGTGTGAAGTTAATGTGACTGATTGGGAAATCAGGTCACGGTATCATGCAGTTACACAGCTTCAGTCCTCATTATCTCGAAAGCACCATTTTGTCAGATAAAACCTTTTTATAGTAAGGTCGCGAGTTGTAAGCCCCACATGTACCCACATCTCTTTGCATTCCGGGCCAGTGTGTTAACCATTACACCACCTAGGCTCCCTGGTGTCAACACACATCGCAGTGGCGCCCTCATTGCATATATACCGGGCAGGTTGAACAACATAATATCGTTAAGCTTGTCCAGGATCCTGGTCATGGTTATTGGAGGCGTTGGACACAAATGGGATCATTTACCTAGAGCGAGACTCGAACCCACAATTATGTCAATCCTGGGTGGCCATGCCAACTATTATCCTATTATATGTGCATTCCTACTAATCCGGAATAAGGATACTAGCTATTAATTAAGTCATATACATTTCTGCCATTATGGGTTAAGCATCCTGGCTATTATTATTATTATTAGATGTACGTTTCAACCATTCCGGGTTGAACACACTACTAGCTATTAAACACACCTACGTACAAGCCTGAATATGTAGTGCTATTCTGATCATAGTAAGCCATTTATACAAATAAAGCCACACTCATTCAGCACACGTCTCGAAAAGATTAAAAGGACAAGTCTGGTAAGGCTTACCAAATTAATTCCATGAGTATCGATGCGTCATGATAAAAACCGGCCCACTGAAATGTGCGGGGAATGCCTTCCGGTTTCCATCCCGGTTCTTATTCTGACTGGTCACTGATTATATATGTCATAGGGGGTGATAAAAATGGTAAATATTGCGCCTACAGTGGGATTCGAACCCACATCTCTTTGCATTCCGGGCCAGTGTGCTAACCATTACACCACCTATTGCTCCTTGCCCTATCCTAATAATGCAGAGCGCCTGGCTAGGAAGCGACACATGTCAATTTTTAAGTCATTGGTTTGACTCGACCAGGGTTCGAACCCATGGCCCCACAGTCTACCAACACGGCCATCCCATTCTCGATCAGATTTAAGTATACATCACCCGGTAGTGTCCATATTGCACAGCTCAATGGCCAAAGCTCGACACTTGTTGTATCACAATAAACGCGCCCTGGATGTAAGGGTAGCGAGCCACCGCCTCAAGCAGGTAGAAACAAATTGTTTGAAATGGAAACGCGCAAACAGAATACCTAGTGGGGGATAGATATTAAGGCCTTATATGGCCGGTGAAAACATCGAAATCTGGTTCTAGAATTCAGCATCTGTATAGGAGCTGTTGAATCTGGTACCTAGATCCACCTTAGGAAGCGCTATTTGACGCATATGGAAGAGTGGGTTACATGTATTTCTTTGTGGTTCTATCTTCGAGTATGCTCTGTAATTGTTTCTACATATTATAATAATGATCACCTTTTGTGTCCCTCTACAAAGTATAGCAACAAAATGATGTTGGACGCTCAGTAAGGCGTAATTAAGCAATTGTAAGTCGGTGGCTGGTAAGTGATAGCAGACGACATTTAGTCTTTGCAAATGAAGATGGGACCATCATTTGCTGGTGCACATAAGCTGGTAAGGGGGTGGTTAGTATAGTTATCGTCATATCTTTATGTCTACGTCAGTTATTTCTTTAAATGAAAAGAAAGAATATCTTTCTTTTCGTTTGTCAAATACATTAAAAACTGCATCACTGTCAGATGATGTCAGAATTATGAGAGCAGACATTTAATAGATATGTATGACGCCTTAGCCAATATTTCAGGAGTTTCTGGAGCTGACTTGCCTAAGTTAGTGCTGGTACTATGAGAGCATTATATATATACCGTATATGTCCCAATAGACGCACACTGCGCGAGTGCAGACACATGGATGTGCGTTTATTCAAAGTTAAAGAATTTCATGGATTTGTTTTTGCTGTGCCTCTGAAATAAAGTGGGATTGTCTTATTTTATCTGCAGTCAGTCTGAATATGATCGTAACTGTCTGCGTGCTTTCAATCTTGAAATGGGGGGTGTGCCTCTATTGGGTAGCATGCTTCTATTGGGTAGCGTGCTTCTGTTGGGACATATGCGGTATATATATATATATATAATACAGGATGCATTCTCAGCAAAACAATACTTTTCATATACAGTAACACCCCTTTTACACTCTAGATACATTTCTTTTAAAAATGGAATGCTATATAAATGTGTGTTATACAGGGTCATTTGAGCACAGAATAAAGAAATATGCAACTTTTTAAAATATTGCGAAGGATGTGGGTTAGGGTGTGGGTGGAAAATGGGGGTGTAGGGTGGAGGATGGAGGTGATGGATGGTAGTAGGGGATGGTGGTGAGGGAGGATGAGGGAGAGTTGTAAGAGACAGGGGGGGTTGGAGGATGGGCGGGGGTGAGGGGAGCAGGGAATTAATGATATCACGGTTCCGACTGCGGATGCGCTGAAAACGGCCTTGGCAGCAAAGCAAATGAGAATGGCCATTGAGTTTGTCGATACGCATAGGGAAACACTTTGATTTTATTCAAAATGAATAGAAATACATAACAATTTGGCATAAACATGTATGCACACATGCAATATAATGATCTGATGAATATAGCTAAGACAAAACTAGCCATAGTTAAACATTTTGAGCTAAGAAACATACAATTCCACATAAAGCAATCAGTGATATCCACATCACCATTATTAATTCTTGTTCTAAATGTTAAAATGCCAAATTTGTCAACATACACTTGTTTCAGAGAAATATATAACCAATATCTGGTTAACCCTACTAATTTTCTAGTCCTACATATGTCATTAATCATAGGGTATAAATAAAAACATTAATACAATAAGTAAAACTGACTCTGGGTATGGCTCTAACACTAATCTGAGTTCCCAGATTTGTCTGAATCTAAATGCACATGACATAAGATGTGCATATGATAGTGATGTAAATGCAATGCTGGATAAAAGATTAATATCTTAATTTATTATATATATATTTTTTAGTTGGTATTCTATGTTTCAAACAAGAGCTGAGATGAGCTGAAACTAGCACATTTCATAGCTGTGCCATGTGCTTCCCGCGGGTTTGTTTTGCTCTGACACATCCCACAATGCACTGCGCCGCTGCAACGGTGATGTAGTCTATTGGGGTGGAAGTAAGAGAGGTGGAAATGGGGATTGGGGCGAAGGATAGGGGTGGCGAATGGGGACGGGTGGACAAATCGACAACCAGTCCACAGCGTGGTAGTAGTGTCTGTGAGCCATCCATATGGCTTAGTCGAGCCGAGCGATTCGCTCTGAATTAGAGCTGATTGAGACAGGCAGGTGGGAGACGACGAATTCCACAGTGATGGGTAGGGGGTGGCCAACCATACAACTTACTGACTGCCTTCGTGAAGAAGAAGAAGAAGAAGAAAGTAACAATCTGCCGCTTTCTATTGGGCTCATATTATTACATGTTGCCAATATTGGATCACCGAACTGCCTCCAGACTTCAGCGTCCCTACACTATAATCAATCAAACACTATCCTAATGGGTTTGCTTTCATAATAATTTGGAGCTTCTTCTATGTTTCACTTGGAGTCTTGTGCTTGTTGCAATTCTGTTAGCAGAGTGGTTAGAGTGTCTGACTTTTTTCTAGGTCGGACTCCTAATCTGAAGGTTGGTGGTTTGATTCCCTGTGCCCCCACCTCTGCCACTTTGGATGTCCACCACTGTGTATAACTTACAGTGGCATCAAAGGCCGGTTGCTCTCATACCATGTCTATATGGTGTGGGAGGTTAAAAATCCCTTGGGTCAGTAAAAGTGTAGGCTCGGGCTTTCTATCGACAAACTGTCTAATGGTGAAAACAAGTCTGTTCAGACTTATCCATGATATGCAGTATAAATCTTCAATCAATCAAGCCATCGTACCTTTTGAACACTACTTACTCCCAGCTTCCCCTCCCACCCACCACACAGGCAAAATACCATACGTTCACACCCACTCCCGTTGGGAGTAATAGTTTGATAATTAAAATACAAAACACCAATAAAACACATCCATAATTTGGAGTTTCATGGTGGAATCTCATTTTTGATGTGGAGTTGTTTAGTAATACCGCATTTGTACTTGAAGATTGAAGATTTATGAAGATTGAAGATTTATACTGCCCATCATGGATAAGTCTGAATAGACTTGTTTTCACCATTAGACAGTTTGTCGATAGAAAGCCCGAGCCTACACTTTTACCGACCCAAGCGATTTTTAACCTCCCACACCACATAGACATGGTATGAGAGCAACCAGCCTTTGATGATACTGTAAGTTATACACAGTGGTGGAAATCCAAATTGCCAGAGGTGGGGGGGACGGGGAATCGAACCACCGACCTTTAGATGAGGCATCCGATCTAGACAAAAGTCAGACACTCTAACCACTCTGCCACAGAGAACACCTTACCTATTGAAAAGTTCACCCCCCTTCCCCCTCAAGCACTACAGATACACAACCATTTCAACCCCTCCCCCCCCCCCTCAAACACTACACACACACCATCATCTCCCCCAGCCCCCCCCCCCTCCCGCCCTAGCCTTCCTTTGTTGGCCGACAATAGGACGAACAAACAAGGAAGCGTCGCTGGATCATTCAGGGAGTGAGCTGCAGCAGCAGCAAATGATTTACGTGGTAATTGAGACAAAGATGTTACCGATGCGCGCGCATTTTCTCACTGGTGGTGATTTGCTTTGATTGTCGCCAGCCTATGTAATGCTTAATGGAGGCCGACGCAAAGAGCTAGAAGCTGTGCGCCCCCCACCCCCACACACACATCCCTAGCCCCTCTCCCAACTCCCCCCCCCCCTCCCCAACCCCCACCTTCCCTACCACCCCATCCGCCTGTACCCCCTTTATAACGCACTGTTAACAATGCGCGGCGATGGTGACTTGCAAGAAGTGGCGAATTTTGTCTTTTGTCGCGGGCTGGGGAGGAGGTGGATTTCTTTAATAGAAGGGGCCTAATAGGAAGCTTACAAAGAAGGCAATAGCTGACATGCAAGGACATAGTTGAAATAGATGGACAGGTGAAATAGAACGGTTATTGCTCAAATAGAAGGGCACAGTGAGAATAGACGGGTAGAGTTGAAATAGATTGGTTGGTTATTGGTGTTTTACGTCCTGCCAACATCTAAGGTCATATCAGGACGCACACCGATGTGTGGTAGTGCGCAATCGTGGCGACTTTATACTTCCGCCCCACTGGGATACCAAGGAGGTAGTATCAGGTCCTGATGTCCCACTCAGTCACATTATCCTGACACTGAGCCAACCAGTCCTCCCTCTATCCTAATAATGCCGAGCGCCTGGCTAGGAAATAACAAGTAACAATTTTTAGGTAATTGGTTTGACTCGACCAGGGTTCGAACCCACGGGTTTGAATCCCACGATCTACCAAAACGGGAGAGGGACGATCACATGATTCGGCCATCCCGTCTAGTTGTTGAAATAGAAGGGCATAGAGGGAATACAGGAGCATAGCTGAGATAGAAGGGCATATTTAGGTCAGGGGGGTGTCTAGATAAAAGATTCACCCTGTACTTGCAGTACATGGGTGAACGACAATGTAGTGTAAATACGGGCGAAAATAGCTTTAGTATGGGACAGGAACTAGGATCAAATGGCTACATATATTGGCACAGATTTGGTGAAATTGGAGAGAATGCAAAAAGACAAGATGGTGGCCATAGAACGCTCTCGATTTCACTTTTAAATCTTATTAAACTAGATGTTTTATTATAGCCGTTAAATATAAAAACATATATAAAGAATATATTTTGCTTCTTAAATTAAGACATTATTCACATAATTCATTTCCCCAGCATGTCAAAATTCTTCGCCAGCTTTGCTAACGTGTTGGTTTTCACCCCTGGACTCTCAGTAGGGGGTGAATCTTTTATCTAGGGGATGTCATGCTTTAACTGAACGGCCACTCAATCGGGATAAATTAACTCTATATGTCATAGCAGGCGATTACTTTAATATATCCAGGTCATATAAAACCATACTGGGCTGACATCTTAGGCTAGTGTCAGCACAGTTGCATTAGTCTTCTAGCTATAACATAATTGTTTTGACTATGTTGACTATGATTGAGATTCTTGTACCGGACGCGGTGGCCGAATCGGTAGAGCGCAGGCCTCCCGTGTGTGCTCAGTGAGGGCAAGTGGTGGTGCTGCATTTAGTATTACTACATCAACAATGCTGAACTGGGCATTTTCGGTGCCGCATGAGGTGGTTAATCGTTGTCCTAATGACCGGCACTATTTTTCTATTTGGGATAAGAAACAATGACAGAAATGGACAAAAAAGAAGTCCCCGTCTTCATTCAATTTAGAAGGAATTATCACAAATATTGGTATGTATAGCTAATAATGAGCATAATATTAGTGTGGTGTAATAATTATTTAGCATCGTCTCTCACCCCCCCCCCCCCGGTTAGGTTACATGACAAGTCTATCGTCGAATGGTATCGCACTTGTTTTCGTAACTACATGGCATTATGTAGCTGGATATCTATTCAGAATACGTGTGTCATGTAAAGCTACAGGTGAAAAGACATTGTTAATTGTGTATTTATGTAGTCTAGATGCTGCAGCGAACATATCGAGTTACTATCGGATGCGTACGTCCTAGCAACATCTCAGGTTATATCGATTTGTTACAGAGCGCACTTCACTCATACATAGTGGTGTTGGTCATGTGGCCTCATTGCAATGCAGTGTCGTTGCACCAAGACCCGATATCATACTCAGTCACGCTATTCTGATAACCATGCAGTCTTTGTCCCATTCAGGAAATGCTTACGACCCAGGTCAGGTAGGACCAGTGTTGGAAAGACCTTGGCTGGACTCGGCTTGGAGATTGATCACATGACCTTGGAAAGCGGGCCGGTTATCGTCACTAGACACTAGATACTTCTGTATCAAACTACTTTTGAAGGGGCTTTCTTCAGTGAAACCATCTCATTTTCTAAACCAGAGTGTAAAATTTGTTATTCATCGGAATAAGACCTTTCTTTAGCTTGAGTCATTGGTCTTCCAGTTAGGGTTAACTTCAATCATTTACACAATATATTTACAAATATTAAAGATGATAACATATTGATTTATGAGTTTGCTCGTCTTGTGTTATGTTGCTATGCCGGAAAATTGGTGAACAAAGCCCATCTATGTTCAACATTTTGGTGTGCAAACCAACATTTATATTGCTTCTTTTCACTTCAAATATCTCTAAATTAAAATTTGATCATTTAAAAGAAAAGATACTTCAATCTAAAACAAAGTACAATATAGCGGTTAATCTAATAGAGTTGTCAAAGAAAAAATTAGAGAAACTCAAAAGCATTTGATTGTGCGACTTTAAGCAAAAGATGATGTCAAACTAGTATTGGAAAGCTTTAACTTGAACTTGAACTTGGACTATCAGTATTGGAAAGGGTTAACTTTAGATTTGACTTTAACTCTCAGTCTTGGAAAGCGGTAACTTTACATTTGATTCTATCAATCTTTGAAAGTGGTAACTTTAAATTTAACTTTAACTCTCAGTCTTGGAAAGTGGTAACTTTAAATTTGACTTTATCAATCTTGGAAAGTGGTAACTTTAAATTTGACTTTAACTATCAGTCTTGGAAAGTGGTAACTTTAAATTTGACTTTATCAATCTTGGAAAGTGGTAACTTTAAATTTGACTTTAACTATCAGTCTTGGAAAGTGGTAACTTTAAATTTGACCTTAACTCTCGGGCTTGGAAAGTGGTAACTTTAAATTTAACTTTAACTATCAGTCTTGGAAAGCTTTAACTTTAAATTTGACTTTAGCTATCAATGTTGGAAAGCGGTAACTTTAAATTTGACTTTAACTCTCAGTCTTGGAAAGTGGTAACTTTAAATTTAACTTTAATTATCAGACAGCGTTAACTCGACTCAGTTTAGGAAGCAGGCATGCTCTCACCACCAGGCACGCTCTCACCACCAGACACCGTATCCTGTTGGGTTCTATAGCAGACAGTTTTATAAATAATTACATTTAGCTAAATACTTCACAAACTCTAGTTATATAGGACACTCTGTGAGTGCCATCCAACCGAGTTGCTGGTCCCTGTATAAAGCGCCAATCCTCCACCAACACTTATGCACGTAGATAAATGGCCGAACGGTGAGAACTAATTACAGAGTTAACTATTTCAGCTGACAGTTAGTTAAACTCTTCCTCCTACTTACTTGCCGGCCAGGTGATACGCTTGCTGAACCCTAGCACATCGGGTAATTGCAGCAGGAACCTTCAGCACTACCCCGCCTAGTCCTGGCTTGGCCCTCCGGAGCCTCTGCCTGAAAGGAAACAGATCAAATTACTCGAAATGCTAATAATCATCGAGATGTAAAACAAACAAAACTTTCCAGCTAAAAAACAACAAAAAGCTAAATGACTCCTTTATTTCAATTCAATTCCTGTTCTCAAATTTCGCGAACCCTTGCAAATTTTAAGGATTTGTTTTCTCTTTTTTTTTTAAATATTTATTTTTGGTTAAATCATGAGTGATTTTCTTGGATGAATTCCATAAGAAGCTAAGAAGCTACATTCCCATTGGCTGGCCATGTGAATTCCATGTCTCCATTGCTGGCGCCGTTTGGCAGATTGTAGCATTAGCATTGGGACAAATGAAATTCAGTGCCTGCAAGGGGTGGACTGGAGGGAAGGTGGGCGTGTGGGGATGGGGGAGGGGACCAAGAAGCAGTAACCAAACAAGGGAAACAAGAAAATGTCCAACCTACTACTTGCGACCTTACTATGAAAAGATTCTATCTGACATAAAGGTGTTTTCGAGATAATGAGGACTGAAGCTGTGTACCTGCATGATAGCAAAGCTGATAGAACAATATTATTTGTAATATATCTCAGTAAAAAATACAATTTGAGAAACAGTTGTGTAACTGCATGATAGCCTTTTGTAGATAGAATATCTTTACATTCATAACACCAATTCGGTCACTTTGTCAGATAGAACCATTTAATAGTAAGTTCACGACCTGCTGGTAATGCTAAAGTGTTCAAATGTGGTACTGAAGTAGAAGGACCTTGGCAGGGTCAGAAGGGCCTAGCACTGTCTTCAGGGCAGGGCTGCTAAGGAAACTGCAAAAGTGGCCTATCAAGTTACTCTATCCAGGCCATGTAAGTGTGATACGGCTAGACAATCAACGGAGAGCAGCATTCTCAAGCCGATAAATTCATTTAAAATCCGTTTGAATGCAGCCAGTCAAATTACCAATCAAATGGGAACCGGGTGCGGCCGCCGAATCGGTAGAGCGCGGGCCTCGCATGCGAGAGATCGGGAGTTCATGTCCGCGTCCAGTCAAATCAATGACTTATCAAATTGATACTTGTCGCTTCATAGCCTAGGGCTCAGCATTAATACGACAGGGCAAGGACTGGTTAGCTCAGTGTCAGGATAATGTGACTGGGGATGATAGCCAGTAATGGTGCCGGAAGCCTGATTTTCCAGTGGGCCAGCACTATAAAGTCACCATGAGTGTGCACTGTCACAAGTAGGTACCCATCCTGATATGACCTTAGATGTTGCCAGGATGTAAAACTCCAACAACCAACCAATCAATGGGATCAACAAAGTCTAGTGAAGCTAGGAGATTTAACGATATGAGGGTTTTGATGGGCTTTGATTGTTCCGTTTGGTTTATTGTGGTATTATGTCCGACTTGTGACCAGATGCACTGACGGCGACTTTGAGGGATTAAACCAGTTGGATACCATGCAGGGCCCATATTCATGTAGGCGGTGCTACACGCTAGCTCTGGGGTAGCTATCAGCAGCTAGCGGCGGGTTGGAGAATTTGTATTCACCAATGTCAAAGCTGCCGCGGATAGCTAACCATGAGTTTATTTATAGATTTGGGAATTCCCTCGATTTGACAATATGAATAACGCCACCAATGCGGCGGGAGCCTTAATAACGGTTCGATTTTAGGGTTAATTTGATTAAATTTCACTTATTGCCTATGTAAATCTGTCAAATATGATCGCATTGAATAGATTTGGGCCTAATATATTGTCGCCGACCGTGGCATCAGCGTCAGTGGCGGCGGAGCCGGCGGCGATGTTTAGTTGATGTTCGACAGTATGGATATCGACGTCGATGCGGCGGCGGCGATTTGTTTAGTTTACATTCGTCGATTGGACAATATGGATAACGCCGCCAATGCGTTATGCATAATGCCGCCAATGAATAGCGGTTCGATTTTAGGGTTAATTTGATTAAATTTCACTTATTGCCTATGTAAATCTATCAAATATGATCACATTGATTAGATTGACACCCACACACACACACTAACCAGTGCGGCTTGCAGTTAAATGTGTTTTGAAAGTGGGCTAGCTTAGCCTAGGCTACGGTCAGTGGTTAGCACTGGCACCGGGACATGAATAAGAATTTTGCACCGTTAGCCGGGTGGAGCTACCCTAGCCACGGTTAAGGCCCTGGCACCTCCACATGAATATGGGCCCTGGTGTCTCATTATGCCACTCAGTCAGATTCGGGTACTGAGCCAAGTAGTTAGTCTATGCCCTATCACAGTGATACTGAGGACAAGGCAATGTAGGAAGAGGTTTGGTTTGACTCGGCCGAGGATATATCCTGCGTCTTCCCTCATGGGAAGCGGGCGTCCTAATCGTTTGACTCGGGTTTCAGGGTTTTGAAATGGCGTGCTGTGTAAACTCACTTATCATGGTATTCTTCCTAATCATCAATTAACAGTAGCCAAGGAAAGGTATCAGACAATGTATGATGCCATCAGATATTGTGCTAGTTACTTTGTGGTTAGAACTGTTAAAGTTACATAGTCCGATGGTTTTTTTGGGTTTTTTGTTGGTCCATTAGTTGTTTAAGCAGGGGAAATTTCAGTCATAGACGACTGGTCTTCCTCATTCCACTGCTGGTCGATAGAAAGCCCGAGCCTACACTTTTACCGACCCAAGGGATTTTTAACCTCCCACACCACATAGACATGGTATGAGAGCAACCGGCCTTTGATGACGCTGTAAGTTATACACAGCGGTGGAAATCCAAATTGGCAGAGCTGGGGGCATGGGGAATCGAACCGCCGACCCTCAGATTAGGAGTCTGACCTAGTAAAAAGTCAGACACTCTAACCACTCTGCCACAGAGAACGCTTTCGAATTCTTGCATCATTTTTTAGATAAATATATCAGGCTGACTACTATGACCTACTATTTATTATTCCTGAGTCATTTCGATGGAAAATGGCAAATTTTGGAGCAATTTGAGCTGAAAGAACCCAAAATCACTTCGGCAAACTTGTCAAAAGTTTTGTTGTTGTGGCCCAGATTCACATGCGCGATGGTCACGTGATGAGGAATGATCAATTAATGTGTAGGTAGTCTGGAACCTGACTAATGCCATATATGGTACTAGGAATGAGGGCAGGACTAATAAGGTCACAAGATTGACCTAATTGGTTAGTGGTCTCCCTGCTTAATGGCTCTCTCAAAGTGAGTGTCCAAACGAATGGGCTTATAAATTCACAGATTATTCGGTATATGTTGTACCAAATCGTTAGGTAATGCGCTAGTACCTAAGTTGGATACATAGGATCAAATGTAGGTAGTTCTTTTGATTTTGACAGAATTATATTTGATCGGACCATACAACTTTAAGACAAATGACATTACATGTTACAAAATTGGCCGATATTCAAGAATGAGAATAAGATGAATATTAAAGAATGGGGATGAGAGGGTTAAAGTATATATTACATAGATAGGTGGCGGATAGGGTTAATTTTCCAATATAGAGGGCGCCACCTACACGCACAGCTCTTGCTCTATCTTCCTGTGTGAGGTTTGTAGCATTGATTTGCCTAGGTAGGAATACAATTGTCCCTATTAGTATTATGGGTAGAAATACTAAGGATAATGAGTTAAATCAACACAATATTAGATTTCTGTCTGGTAGTAATGACTTGCATTTGGTAAAAGAGGTAATATTAATCTAAATAGATATTTTATCCCTATCGACAGTAGGGACACAGTTCAAATAAGGTAAAAGAGGTAGAAATGCCTGGATTTCATAATGTGAGTAGAACTGTCTGTCCAGCTGAGTATTCACCACAGTCCCAAAATCAAAAGCAGATATTATTCCATATTATTCCAGTCCTCTTATTACCAAAACCAAATGTCATCTACTGTTAACTAAATTTGCTTTAACTAATATTTTTCCTCTGAAGGCGTTCGATCCTCATTCAATGGATATATAGAGTGTCAGTGATAGTCCCTAGCTGTCGAATGTTGTTAGATCGGCGAGAGCAGACGACAATTAATCTCCGCAGACGAGAGAGCTGGATCTTTGCCTAGTGCAAGGAAGACCCGCCTTGTTCAACTCTGGCCGCATGGCGCTTTTCGGGTTAATGGACGCCGGATCAATACCTTTACACCATCAGGCGGCCGGGGATCAGTAGTCGGACATTTTGTAATGCACACACGTGCCTTGCACGCCTGTAATGGCCGCTGATTTATAGTGCGCAAAATGTGGACTTGGACCCGACACTTGGCAAAGGGCAGTATATATATGTGTATGTGTGTGTGTGTGTGTGTGGAGGGGTGGCAGGGGGAATATTGGTATTCTGAGTTCTGCTGGTCCCTCATTTAGGAGCACACCGAGTCACAGCTACGGCGTTCATGGTAGAAGCTTGTTTGTTGGGGCTTTACGTTCTAGCAATACCTAAGGGTTAATCAGGATGGGTACCGACTTGGGCCGTGCGCACTCATGGCGACTTAATACTGGGAGTTCAGGCCGCTGGCACCATGACCCAATATCCCACTCAATTACATTATCCTAGTAATACCAAGCACCAGGCTCGGTAGTAGCAAATATCAATTTGGTATGTCATCGGGTTGACTCGGTCAGGATTAGAACTCCCGATCTTCCGCAAGGGAACCCTGCACTATACCGATTGCGCCACCGCCTTCGGTCCGTTCATGGTACAGTTCAACCTCATTAAACCAAGCTCGGTTAAACCAAACGATCAGTTAATCCAAACTTATTTCGGCGGCCCGCCAAAATAATACCATTTATCATATAAAAAAGTTGGTTAAACCAAAGTCGGCTAATCCAAAGTATCGGTTAATCCAAACAAAATTGGCAGGCCCAGGCCACTTCCGGTACAGTTAAACCAAACTTTCATGTGGTTTTAAGGTCATCTGAGAATTTGTTATATGATAAATGGTAGTATTTTGCCAGGTCGCCGAAAAAAGTTTGGATTAACCGATCGTTTGATTTAACCGAGGTTGGGTTAATGGGGTTAAACTGTATATACATAAAAAATCAATAATCATAGTGTCCACATACATTGTACATTCACAATGCACCCCCGTTTTTGCCAAAGCCAAGTCAAAGTCAAAGCTCGGTTAAACCAATGATTGGTTAATCCAAACAAATTTCTAGGGTCCCTTCAAGTTTGGTTTAACGGGATTATAATGTAGAAGGTTGCGATCCTTCCCACTTTAAACTGACTTTGGTCCTATAACCACATGCCTCCTGATGACCAAACATGGAAGCATTATTTTTATACATTTGTTTCTAATTTACATTGCAGTGAAAGTGTCCTAGCAAATATTTTGCATGAGAGAAATTGCCACTTCATGTATCACGGTATTCACCACCTTCCCCCACCGTCCACAGTTTAAGGTGTACCTATAACCCGACATACCAGGTCCCAGCTTCAGTCCTTTCTGAAGGACAAACCTAATTCTGAATACCGGTGTTGCAGTTTCAGCGGCACACCAGTTTGCAGACACATCACTTCTGCACATGCATCAAAATCGAACAGCATCGTCACTAATCTTATAAATTTAATATGTTTTTGGTAAAGATGTTTTCTATATGTGTACCAAGCGATTTGTTTCTAGGTGGTGTGGTTTTAGAGATATTTCACTTTTGCTGTATTTTCTGTATGAATATTGCTCACGACCATTGACAATGCCTTGGGTTTGACGGGAGGTGAAGTGCAAAACATTAGTTTTATTCAAACTTAATAGAAATCCAGAACCCTACCCATATCAATTTAATAATCTTTTTGGTACACATGTTTTCTATATGTACACCAAGGGATTTGTTTCTAGGTGGTGTGGTTGTAGACATATTTCACTTCTTCTGTATGAAGATTTGCTCACGGCCATTAACAATGCATTTGAATGGATGTGTCCCTCGCAAACTGGTGTGCCGCGGAAAGTGCAACACCGGCATTAGTGGGCATGCACCAACCTTCACTAAGCAATACAGAGCAGTCTATAGGGAGGCAGTTGTATGTGGGCGATAATATGGGAAATCATCGTAATATGAATCCGGATTAATTTGGCGCCAACTCCTGTGCAGTGTCCTGAAAGAGCCGGCGCCATGTTAGTATTCTGCAGGAGGTGCCAAGGTACTGATGAGTTTGCAGTAATTCGAAACAATAATGATATTTGAGAAACTCGACGAACTGACAGCAGCACCGAAGTGCAAGTAGATGATGCTATTTGATTAGGAGCAGACGTCCGCGCTTGGCAGTTGACACTGGGACAGTACATACATATATATGTGCAGTCCTCCTCCCCTTCTGAACAATTTTACACACGGGTAAGTATTGCTGCTTGTTGGAGATTTACGTCCTGGCAACATCTAAGGTCATATCTGGATGGGTACCGACTTGTGACATTGTGCACTCATGGCGACTTTATAGTGCAGCCACACTGGGAGACCAGGGTGCCAGCACCATGACCCGATATCCCACTCAGTCACATTATCCTGACACCGAGACAACCAGTCCTTGCTCTATCCTAATAATGCCGAGGGCCTAGCTAGGAAGCAATGAGCATCAATTTGTAAGGCATTGCTTTGACTCGACCAGGAATTGTACTCCCGACCTTCCGCATGGGAGGGCTGCGCTCTACCGATTAGGCTACCGCGTCCGGTTAGGTATTCTCTCATGTGCTGGCTTTCCAGCACTAGTGATAGTGTTTTCATGGGGGTGTGGGGTGTAAATTGGACGCATTGCATAGAGCAGGATTCGAAACCACACTTGTTGCCATTCCGAGATGAGCATGATAACCATTACACTATCTAGGTTAACTGATGCAATCACCCTATCCACGCCTACCTGCCTATGTGGTTCCTTGCCTGATAGGTCAGTGCAGTACCAGCATACTTGCGGTTCGGGAATGTGTGTGTTGGGATGGGGTGAGCCTTGTATGCAAATGGTACATTTTCTAGAAGTAAGAGAGTTCTTTTAGACTATACGTATATAGGTTTGAATAGAGAATGTCATCGAATTGTGTTTTGTGGTATATATAGGGTTTTTACGTGGATATTATATAATAGTGTGCTGTGCTATTTATATAGGGTCTCTCATCATCATCATCATCATGCTGACTGCTTTCATTACTTGACTGCCACTCTCCATTTAGCTCTCTGCTGTGAGAGTGATGTCCATGAGTCGGTTTTAATGTCTCTCAGCTTCAGGTTTCTCTTGATGGTATCCTTGAATGAGGGTGCCCTCTCTTTCTGTAACCAGAAGACAGTTGAGAATAGATGAGCTGCTTTGGTAGCCTATCTGATGATATCCTAATGAGGTATCCAGTCCGCCGGAGATTCTTTTTGATCAGACTATCTTCCATAGAGGGCAGCCCCATCCATTCGAGTATTTCCTTATTTGTCACTTTGTCCTTCCAGGTTAACCTCATGATTGACATCATGTCACATGATGATAGCATGCAGCTTTTTCACCTGTCATCTGTACACTCTCCAGGCCTCAGTTGCGTATAGTAGGGTGGATAGCATGATTGCGAGGTAGAGCTTGCCTTTGACCCCCATGGACACATGGTGGTTGTTCCAGAGTCTCTGGCGTAGTCGGCCGAAAGATGCGCTAGTCTTGGCCATCCTCCTCTGTATTTCAGCATCAATGCGTCCATCACCTGATATAGTGCTTCCGAGGTAGATGAATTCCGGAACAGAGTTCAGCTTGTTTCAGTCAACCATGATATCCTCCTCTCGGGTTCTTGTAGAGTTGGGTTGGTAGAGGACCTCTGTCTTCTTGATGTTAATCTAACTTCTTTGATGTATCGGAGAAAGCGTCCACTATTTTCTGGATCTCTTCAGCAGAGTGGGCAACCAGTGCACTGTCATTTGCGAATAACAGCTCTCTCACCAGTATAGGAGTAGTCTTGGTCTTCGCTCTGAGGTGTGCGACATTGAATAGGGCAGCGCTCTGTCTGGACTGTATATAGATGCCATCCCCCATGTCTCGGAAGGCCTCATCAAGCATTGCTGATAGGAAGATGGAGAAGAGCGTGGGGGCCAGTACACAACCTTGCTTGACCCCATTGGTAACCCCGAATGATTCTGAGACTTCCCCTCCAACACTAACGTTCGCCATCATTCCTGTATGTAGAGCCTCGATCATAGTTGTGAACTTCTCTGGGCATCCATACTTCCTCAGTAGCTGACATAGCCCAGTCCTCCCGACTGTATCAAACGCCTTAGTGAAATCGACAAATACCATGTACAGTGGTTGCTACCCACGCCTACCTGTCTATGTGGATACTTGCCTGGGAGGTCAGTGCAGACCACTACAATAGCTTTAAAGTTGCATAGTCCGATGCTATTTTCTGAGATAAATATATTATACTAATCGTTATATGGACCAGACGGGATGACTGAATGAGTTAGAGCGTCTGTCTCCCGTCTTGGTAGACCATAGGGTCGTGGGTTCGAACCCTGGTCAAGTCAAACCAATGACTTAAAAATTGATACTTGTCACTTCCTACCCAGGCGCTCGGCATTATTAGGATTTGCCAAGGACTGGTTGGCTCAGTGTCAGGATAATGTGACTGAGTGGGATATCAGGTCATGGTGCTAGTGGCCTGGGCTTCCAGTGGGGCAGCACTATAAAGTTGCCATGAGTGTGCACTGTCAGAAGTCGGTACCTGTCCTGATATGACCTTAGATGTTGCTAGGACGTAAAACGACAACAAACAAACTAATCGTTATAATCTACGTTACTTTAGTTTGAAGTAAATTTAATTTTAAATGTCTAAGTTTAGAGATATTTGATGTCAAAACATGCCAAAATAATTTGTGTTCAAGCATGCCAATACTCTGACACCACAGACTTCAGTAGTAATGGTTTCTATTGATTGACGTATTATTCCCTTCTCTGCAGCCATAAATGCTTAATAAGTGCACCAGTGTCTAAGATGAATATGTAGAATCAAATCTAGGTAAGTGTTTGGGTTTTGAAAATTTGATGTTTTCATCGGACCAGGCAACTTTAAGCCCCCTGACTTTGACAGTTCAGTGATTGAGGGTAGGCAGCATCCACTGGCTTTGAACATTACCCAGTAGAGATTGGCTTTTATGACTTCTCGTTTGCAGGTGTCACATAACCCTGGTATCTAGGGTTCCAGGCAGAGAGTGATAGCTCCCCAGCAACAATATAGCACGCATGCGCTGTCACGACATTGTTGCCTGCGTTTTCACCTTCCATACCGGAAGTACATTTCTGTCAGCACTACTGATAGAGGTAGAGGTAGAGGTAGAGGCATGCATCCCGTCACCAGGGTTAGCTGTGCCATGGCGATGAAATATGGATAAATGTGGAAAGTAAAGATTGTTTTATTTAATGACAGCTCTAGAGCACATTGATTTGTATCATCAGCTTTTGGATGTCAAACATATAGTCATCCTGCTGTCGCCAAATAGGCTACTCTTTCTGATAAGCAGCAAGGGGTCTTTTACATGTGCTTTCCCACAGACCGGACAGCACATACCACATACTTTGATAAACCAGTTGTGGACCACTGGTTGGATAAATAGGGAATGCGTCCAAATAGAATGCACCAGTTTACACACACATCAATTTAATTAGATTTACTCGGTCAACAATAATTAAAGCATGACTGTCGTAAATGGAACGATAATTTGATTTCAATCCCATCCACTCTTTCTTGGTGGATGATCGTAGACTCCAATTTCAGCCTTTTAGTAAAACTATAGTTTGATGAAGTCAATATTGTAATTAGGTCAAATCCACGATGTGTTGTCTCTTCCATGTTGGCAATACCATGTCTATGTGGTGTGGGAGGTTAAAATTCTCTTGGATCGGTAAAATTGTAGGCTCGGGCTTTCTATTCGTGAAAACAAGTCTATTCAGATTTATCCATGATAGGCAGTATAAATCTTCAAGAGAAAAATAAAATAAAATTCTTGCTGAATTTGAACGGTGATCTCTTAGTCTTGTGCCACACTGCTCGGCAATCAGGAACAGTATCATTTTTTGTATTTTCCATATTTGATTTTGCAGTCACTAGATAAGGTTGCCGAATCACTAAGAGCACTGGCTGATTTTCCCACGTGGAAAGTTGCGATTTCGGAAACCTGGCAAAGTCAAAGGAATGACTTGCAAAATTGGTATTTGTCACTAGCCAGCCTGGTATTTGGCATTGACATGATAGGGCAATGGATGGTTTGCTCAGTATCAGGATAATGAGGCTTAAGCTAGGATTCCATATACGTGTAATGCGTAATGCGTTATGCGTTATGCATTATGCATTATGCGTTATGCGAATGCCAGCATTCCATATACGCGTAATGCGTATTGCGTTATGCGTTATGCGTTATGCAGTGAAGTATATAAAAAGTTGGACATTTTAAAAACTTGTACAAATGTCCGTAATTATCAGTCGCCTCCTCCAGCCTTGTAGGTTTATGCGGCGGACCTGTTAGGAAGCAGTCTTCATGAGAAATATGAAGAATGGGACGGTCCAAACATGGCTCAGTTTAGCTTGCTTAGAGGGATGTTAGGACCGTCCCAAATATGAAGACTGCTTCCTAACAGGTCCGCCGCATAAACCTACATGTTTGCACTGTCCCATTATTCATATTTCTCATGAAGACTGCTTCCTAACAGGTCCGCCGCATAAACCTACATGTTTGCACTGTCCCATTATTCATATTTCTCATGAAGACTGCTTCCTAACAGGTCCGCCGCATAAACCTACATGTTTGCACCGTCCCATGAAGACCGGCTGTCCGTAATTATCAGTCGCCTCCTCCAGCCTTATATCAATGGACAAATGCGACTGATGCTTTTCTGTTCGCACCACCTTGTCCCGGCTGTCCGTAATTATCAGTCGCCTCCTCCAGCCTTATATCAATGGACAAATGCGACTGATGCTTTTCTATTCACACCACCTTTACGCATTACGCATTACGCACCGATCGCTACATGGAGCGATCGGGATAATGGATTTCTGTCGCATTCACATTTGCATTACACATTACGCGTGTATGGAATGTAGCTCATAGGTTTCAAGGCGTTTCGATTTTTTGTCGCATTCGCATTTGCATTTGCATTACGCATTACGCGTATATGGAATGCAGCCTTAAGGTGGGATATCGGGCCATGGTGTCAGCGGCATGGGCTCCTAGTGAGGCAGTAATATGAAGTTGTCATTTGTACGCACTCTCACAAGTCAGTACCCTACATGTTGCTAGGGGACCAGACGGGATGGCAGAATGAGTTAGAGCATCCGTCTCCTGTGTTGGTAGATGGTGGGGTCATGTGTTCGAACCCTGGTCGACTCAAAGCAATGACTTAAAAATGTATACCTGTCGCTTCTTAGCCAGGCAATCAGCATTATTAGGACAGAGCAAGGACTGGTGTGCTCAGGATAATGTGACTGAGTGGGATACCATGTCATGGTGCCAGCGGCCTGGTTTCCCAGTGGGACAGCACTATAAAGTTGCTATCAATGCGCACTGTCACAAGTTGGTACCCGTCCTGATATGAACTTAGATGTTGCTAGGACATAAAACAACAACAAACAAACAAAACATGTTGCTAGGAAGTAAAACCCCAAGAGACACAAACACACCTTTTGCATTTGCCAAGGCATACATCATTCGCTTAGCACCCATGTGATGCCTTACATACACCACACAAGTTTTCGGCTGGGGCTCGTGCGACCCGACATCACATGACCTAGGAGAATCGATGAGTGGCTGAACCATGAATGCCGGTTCGGTATCTGTGATGAACTTGAAGTTGCATTATCGGATAGAAGTATCAAATGTTTAATACCAAAACACTCATCTAGATTTGACCCTACATGTCCAAATTACATACTGGTGCACTTATTATGCAAGTGTTGCTACATATAAGAGATGCTAATCCAATTCCATAGAACTTCTTTCTGCTGAAGCAGTTTCAAAGTGTTGACGTGCTTGCTAAAATTCATCTGGCATTGTTTTCGTTTCAAATAATTCCAAAAGTTTGACATTTAACACAAAAGTAATGTTTATGAGACGATCAATCGAATGTATTTATTTCAGAGAATGACAGGAACTCAAAACCATCGGAGTTGCAGCTTTAATATTGAATAGTATTTGATTGTTCATGTTGGAGCAGTGACAGATTTTAATTTGAAACTGTCAAACATATGCATTCTTCAAAAGGGATGAAAAAGTTCAATATGCTATATATATATATATATATATATGTGGCATATATCACATTCAGTCGATACGGTATGCGAGATTCGTCAAGAATATATGTTTAATGGGTGGAGAGGTGTTTGTTTGTTGGAGTTTTACATCCTGGTAACATCTAAGGTCATATCAGTATGGGTACCAGCTTGTGACAGTGTGCTATCGTGGCGACTTTTGTAGTGCTGACCCACTGGGACACAAGGCCGTCGGCACCATGACCCAATATCCCACACAGTCACGTTATCCTGATGCTGTGCTAACCGATCCTTGTCCTATCCTGCATAGTCCGATGAAAACATCAAATTTCCACAAATAAAACCATTATCTAGATTTGATTATACATATTTAAGCTAGATGAGTATTAAGCATTTGTCGCTACATAGGAGGGAATACTGAGGCAATTTAATAGAACTTGTTACTGCAGAAGCCTATGGTGACAGAGCTTTGCCTTCCTTGCCACAGTTACTTTTTTTCTTTTTTGTTGTTGTTGGTCCATTAGTTGTTTAAGCAGGGGAAATTTCAGTCATAGACGACTGGTCTTCCTCATTCCACTGCTGGTCGATAGAAAATCCGAGCCTACACTTTTACCGACCCAAGGGATTTTTAACCTCCCACACCACATAGACATGGTATGAGAGCAACCGGCCTTTGATGACGCTGTACGTTATACACAGCGGTTGAAATCGAAATTGGCAGAGCTGGGTGCAGGGGAAACTTTAGTATGTTTGTACTTCAAATATCTCAAAAGCTAGCCATTTAAAATATAATTTGCTTCAAACTTAAGTAGGTTTGATTATGACAATCAATCGAATATATTTATCTCAGAAAATGATAGAAACTCAAACCAATCGGACTATGCAACTTTAATGCCGAGCGCTAGACTATGTAGCGACAAGACCAGATGGGTGGCCGAATGAGTAGAGCGTCCGTCTCCTTTTGGGGAGATCGGGAGTTCCAAACCCATGAGTTTGTGGGATTGAATCCTGGTCGAGTCAAACCAATGACATGAAAATTTATACTTGTCACTTCCTAGCCTGGCGCTCGGCATTATTAGGATAGTGCAACGACTTGTTGGCTCAGTGTCAGGATAATGTGACTGAGTGGGATATCAGGTCATGATATGCTGGCGGCCTGGTTTCCCAGTGGGGCATCACTATAAAGTTGTCATGAGTGCGCACTGTCACAAGTCGGTACCCGATCTGATATGACCATAGATGTTGCTAGGATGTAAAACAGCAACAAAAAACTGTAGCGACAAGTGTCTGGATGTGAGTTCAGGATTGGTGTGTAATGCAGTTCGGCAACTTTTGGAGGACTGAGGGCAGCTTCCGTCGTTGCTTACGTGGGTGCGCATCTTTGTGGAGAGGGTGAGGTTTAGCATCGCTTATTTTACTTGTTGGGGGCTTAGTCTTAGTGTGTGGCTATTGTCTATTTGTGAAGAATCCTGGGAGAGGAGTGCACTCAGTGACGGCCCTCCACGTAAGCCGGTGTAAAGATTTCAAATTCCCCCTCATTCAAGTTCCCCCCCCCCCCCGGGAACTTGAAAACGTTTTCAAATTCATCCCAGGGGAATTTGAAAACGTTTTCAAGTTCCCTCCATCATTTTAACTTTCCCTCCCCCATTTTTGGGGAATTTTCTTTATTTTTGTTATTTTTTGTTATTTAAAAAAAAATTTCATGACAAATATAATAATTATTAATACACCAAAAATAGCATAATGGAAATTATTACTAGTACAGCAAAAAATATTTCACCCCAAATGACAAAAAGTGTCCAAGATGGCTAAGAAAAAAGTATTATAAGTTTGACTTTTAAAACGTTTTTTAAAGTTTTTTAAACAATTTTAAATTCCCGGAGGGGGGAATTTGAAAATAGGGGGAGGAATCTGAAAACTGTTTTTAATTCCCCCCCGGGGAATCTGAAAACGTTTTTAATTTCCCCGGAGGAAATTAAAAACGTTTCCCCGGAGGAAATTAAAAACTTTTCAGATTCCCCGGGGGGAACTTGAAAAGGGGGGAAATTGAAATCGTTACACCGGGCTTCCTTTCAAGGACATCCTCTTAGACTGGGTCCCTCCCGACATGTGCATCTTCAAACAGGCAGCAACCATCGTGTGGTGGTGAATGGGGAGGGACAGGGGAGGGTGGGAGGGGGCACCAGTGGTGGGGGGTTAGGGGGGGATGTGGAAGGGCGACCTGCTGGACGCCGCATTGCGTCGTGTGGACAAATCGCGTTATGCGCGTTATGTAGGCTGCCGGATGCTGCCGTATGCGCATACGCAGTGGGGCGCCACAAAAAGGGCCGGGCATCAGTTATTGTCATAGCAGACTGGACGACCCCTACCGGCCCGGGGCCATGTATTATATACATCACACCGTGTCTGTACAGAAACACCCCGCGTCATCACACGGTGAGCGAACCGCCTACTGATGAATAACGCAGCTCAATATGACCTATCCGCAAGGGGGCGTTTTCACAACTCCCGCAGTATTGCCACGTCAGACTGTTAGATACCGCAACTTATCTGTTATATATCATTGAATATTATAGTCATGCATCACGCATCACGCATCACATATATATTGTTCTCTCAGTGCTCCATGCATACTCTGTCAGTGCTCTATGCATGCTCTGTCAGTGTTATACACATGCTCTGTCAGTGTTATATGCATGCTCTGTAAGTGCTCTATGCATGCTCTGTCAATGCTCTATGCATGCTCTGTCAGTGTTCTATGCATGCTTTGTCAGTGTTCTATGCATGCTCTGTCAGTGCCCTATGTATGATCTGTCAGTGCTCAATGCATGCTCTGTCAATGTTATAAACATGCTATGTCAGTGTTCTATGCATGCTCTGTCAGTGCTCGATGCTTGCTCTGTCAGTATTCTATGCATCCTCTGTCAGTGCTATATGCATGCTCTGTCAGAGCTGTATGCATGCTCTGTAAGTGTTCTATGCATCCTCTGTCAGTGCTCTATGCATGCTCTGTCAGTGTTCTATGCATGCTCTGGCAGTGTTCTATGCATGCTATGTCAGTGCTCCATGCATGCTCTGTTAGTGCTCTGTTAGTGCTCTATGCATGCTCTGTCAGTGTTTTACGGATGCTCTGTCAGTGCTCTACGTTTGCTCTGTCAGTATTCTATGCATCCTCTGTCGGTGCTATATGCATGTTATGCGTGCTATATGCATACTCTGTCAGTGTTCTACACATGCTCTGTCAGTGTGCTACACATGCTCTGTCAGTGTTCTACACGTGCTCTGTCAGTGTTATATGCATGCTCTGGCAGTGCTCTATGCATGCTCTGTCAGTGTTCTATGCCTGCTCTGTCACTGTTCTCCGCATGCTCTGCCAGTGTTCTACGCATCCTCTGTCAGTGTTCTCCGCATCCTCTGTCAGCACTCTATGCATCCTCTGTCACTGTTCTATGCATGCTATGTCAGTGATCTAGGCACGCTCTGTCAGTGTTCTACACGTGCTCTGTCAGTGTTCTACGTATGCTCTGGCAGTACTCTAGGCATGCTCTGTCAGTGTTCTACACATGCTCTGTCAGTGTTCTATACATGCCCTGGCAGTGCTCTCGGCATGCTCTGTCAGTGTTCTACACATGCTCTCTCAGTGTTCTACACATGCTCTGTCAGTGTTCTACACATGCTCTGTCAGTGCTCTACACGTGCTCTGTCAGCGCTCTATGCATGGTATGTCAGTGCTCTATGCATGCTCTGTCAGTGTTCTATGCATGCTCTTTCAGTGTTCTATGCATGCTCTGTCAGTACGCTATGCATGCTCTGTCAGTGTTCTGCACATCCTCTGTCAATGCTCTATGCATTCTCTGTCAGTGCTATATACATGTTTTGTAGGCATGCTCTGTCAGTGTTATACACATGCTCTGTCAGTGTTCTACGCATGCTCTGTCAGTGCTTTGTGTGTGCTCTGTCAGTGCTCTATGCATGCTATGTCAGTGTTCTACGCATGTTCTGTTCTACGCGTGTTCTACGCATGCTCTGTCAGTGCTCTATGCATGCTCTATCAGGGTTCTATGCATGCTCCGTCAGTGTTCTACACATGATCTGTCAGTGCTCAGTGTGTGCTCAGTCAGTGCTCTATGCATGCTCTGTCAGTGCTCTATGCATGCTCTGTCAGTGTTCTACGCATGCTCTGTCAGTGTTCTACACATGATCTGTCAGTGCTCTATGCATGATATGTCAGTGTTCTAAGCATGCTCTGGCAGTGTTCTAAGCATGTTCTGTCAGTGCTCTAAACATGCTCTGTCAGTGCTCTATGCGTGATCTGGCAGTTTTCTATGCATGCGCTCTGAGTGCTCTAAACATGCTCTGTCCCATGCTTCACACCCCTCCCCGACTCCACCACACCCTCACCCCCAGCCCCGACCCACACACTCTCCCACACCTCAAACCCCACACCCCACATCCCACGCCCCTCACCCCTCACATCTCTCGACCCGGACATTCACACACACCAATATATTGTTCACATCACACCACACCTACACACCAAGACGTTCCACCACACCCAGGTCCCTCTCCACACAACCCACAAACAGAATAGGTGTATCACATCACACCACACCTATAGGCATACACCCCCTCCCCGTACACCGCCCACCCTCCCTCGTCCTTTCCTCCGCTTCCCATATACACCTACATCAATAACACTTCAAACTAGATATCACCACACCCTCCCCCACATATTCTGATATTCCGCCCTCTGAAATCCTCCCGTCTCTTGAAGTCACCCACCTGCACCCTGTCACAGACACCCACCCTTGCCCCTACCACACACCTCCTCTCGCCCGTCCAGATATGACCTTAGATGTTGCTAGGCCGCAAAACAATAAAGAACCAACCAACCACACCTCTCCCACCCCAATCCCCCCCGCTCCCCACAACATCCATACCACCCACGTTATCCTCCATCCCCCTTCCTCCCATCACCCACACCACCCAAACCACCATTCCCTCCCACCACCACACCAACCACACAATCCATATCACCCACATCATCCTCCAGCCCCCTCCTACCATCACCCACACCACCTAAACCACCATTCGCTCCAACCGCCACACCACCCACACAATCCTTACCACCCACATCATCCTCCAGCCCCCTTCCTACCATCACCCACACCACCCAAACCACCATTCGCTCCCAACGCCACACTACCCACACAATCCCTACCACCCATGTGATCCTCCCACATTGTTCGTAATGCTTTGGCATTGCAGGTAATCAGGATCGCGAATACAGACCAAGGAGTGCCAGTACTAAGGATGTCTATTGTGTCGCCGACTAGCCGAATTCTTTAGAACTATGTAACAAACTCAAACGCCGATTAGCGGGTCTTTTCTAACCTGGTCGCCGATCGGGTAAACAGGACTTGATGACGTATTACAAAGTACATTCGAACTGCCGATGCGCTATATAAGGTGGCGCAGCGCCGGGGTTTGGTCATTACGACTGGAGGAACCAGGAGACAATAACCAGCCTTAAATTGGCCTCCCACCTACCCTACATGTGAAAGTGGAAAGTAGGGCCATAGCATCTCTAGCCTCGTTTCTTAAGCATTTGTGAGCTGACATTTGTATAACCTGACGTTTAACTTTCCTTAATTAAAAATGCCATAACTATATTTGCTGTGTTCGCGTTTTTCCTGATTATCCTCCATCCCCCTTCCTACCATCACCTACACCACCCAAACCACCATTCCCTCCCACCGCCACACCACCCACACAATCCATACCACCCATGTGATCCTCCACCCCCCTTCCTACCATCACCCACACCAACCACACACCCCTTCTCTCCCACCGCCACACCAACCACCACACCACTCATACCACCCCCAATACCCACTCCGATCTCCCACCTACACCCACACCATCCTTCTCTCTCCCACACTCTCAAGTCTCACCTCACCTTCCCACCGGCATACCCCGGCTGACACAAACACACCCACAGATGAGCGGTTTCCAAGCATGCACTACTAGTTATTCAATCGCCGTCGACTTTCAGTTGGTCAGAGCTCTTGGCGCACACCACACCGATGGGTGATTGCAGTCGTAATTTGACGTATCTCAGCACCGACCTGCTCCAGCGCCACCAACGGCAGCGCACCCGGCGAGTCTGACCTAGCCCGCCTCTTACATATATATATACATATATAGATATATGTATATATCTATATTTATATATACATATATATAAATGTATATAAGAGAGAGGGAGGTGAGACATAAGAGGTGAGATATATAGAAACAGGAACTAACTCCTATGACAGTAGGAGAGTAGGTAATAACTAATATATAGAAGAGAACTGATAAGTGATAGTGTCCTTGTTTATATTTCCATAATAGATTATAGAGCATATATATATATATATATAATCTATTATGGGACTATGAACAAGGACACTACCATAATTAGTTTTTTGTCTCCCTAGAACTTCCTTATAATAAACATATATATATATACATCATCATCATCATGCTGTCGGTCGCGATGCGACAAAGACTGCTTTCATTACTTGACTGCCGCTCTCCATTTAGCTCTCTGCTGTGAGAGTTGTGTCCATGAGTCGGTCTTAATGTCTCTCAGCTTCAGGTTTCTCTTGATGGTATCCTTGAACCGGAGACGAGGGCGCCCTCTCTTTCTGTAATACATTTCATGAAAGCTGCCTGCAAAAGTGTTGAAGTGCTGCTGGCTTTTGCAAGTTACCAGCGGCACTCTCTCGGGGAGCAAATAGAGGTTTCACACCAGCAAGAACATGTCAAGACAGGCACAAAACTATTTGTCCCTTCAGTGGCTGGTCGGGAGATGTTGAGATTTCCATACATCAACCACCCTTAATGCTGCCACAGTGATATGGTTTTCTGTTTAGGGTTTGCTCCCTTAGCCTTCGGTTCTGTCAAGAACCTGTACCACAAGGCAGTGGTTTACAACTTTGCAGGGCAGGGGCGTCAAACTCCCCGAGGTATTGCTATACCTGCAATACCTGCATACCTATGTGCTCTATAATCTAGTATGGGAACCAGGCGGGGTGGCCGAATGAGTTGAGCCTCCGTCTCCTGTTTTGGTAGATCGTGGGATTCGAACCCATGAGTTCAAGCACTGATCGAGTCAAAGCAATGACTAGAAAATTGATACTTGTCGCTTCCTAGCCAGGCCCTCGGCATTATTAGGATAGAGCCAGGACTGGTTGGTTCAATGCCAGGATAATATGACTGAGTGGGATATCAGGTTATGGTGCTGGTGGCCTGATCTCCCGGTGAGGCAGCACTATAAGCTACCCGTCCTTATATGATCTTATATGTTGCCAGGACGGAAAAACTCCAACAAACAACTTATATATATATATATATATAGGATAATTATGTGAGACTTACCTTGGTACAGTTGACACAGGATTGTTCTTTTACCGAGTCCGAGGCCTCGGATATTTGTAGTCCAGTGAGATATAGCACTCCCACCTGATCAATCTTTAAGTTACATACCCAAATTATGCCTATTTCCTTTTTTATCTCAACATTGCTACATACTCCTTTGGAACCCGAAGCCCACAACCTCCAATATCATGGGAAGGGAGGGTGGGACTGGACTACAAATATCTGAGGACTCGGACTTGGTAAAACAACAATTATGTGTCAACTGTGCCAAGGTAAGTCTCACATAATTATCCTATTTTACCTCGTCCTCAACCTCTTGGCTATTTATAGCCCAGTGAGATGTTTACGTAGACATAATTTCAGCTTAGTATTTACTTTAGCTATTTTGTATAGCCTTAGTACTCATGACTTGCTTAACAAAGTTGAAGCCATGTTTTTGTTTTTCTCTATCCGTTTGTTGTAATGCTTTGCAAATGTTAGCGTAACAGTATCCTAAGAGTCCATCTTGTTAACGTATGTCTTGAAATTGGACTGAATGGTTTAATGTAACTTAACAATAATTGATTGTTCTTTCTTACATGTTTAGTGTTCAGAATATAAGTCTTAATAGCTCTAACTACACAAAGTTTCCTCTCTTCCGAAAAAGCTTTAAGCATGATAGAAGACAGAGGGTCCCCTGTCCTATTCCATTTCAATAAGTTATCTAAGTCAAAAATCACTTCATCTTTTGACAACTCGATCTTATCTAGATTTAACGCTAGTATAGTCTGGCCTTCATGCCCTGTAATAAGCAGGATCAGTAAAGCAACTTTAAACTCTAAATCTCTCATGGAAAGGTTTTTGTTGTCTGGCCAAGTTTTGACAAGTTTGAATACTAGCGAAATGTCCCAAAACCTAGAATATTTAAGGCTTTGGTGGATTCCTTTCATAAACTGATTTTAGAAACCAATATATCAAAAAATGTTTCCCCACTGTTTGACCCATCTATCCTAGGAAGAACCACTGACAAAGCACAGCATGCTGTATTAATGGCGCCAAACCCTAGTCCTTCATCCTCCAGTGTGCGAAGGAAATGAAGAACCTGTGCAAGAGAGGGGGTTAAATAATCAATTTTAGACAAAGTACAAAATAATTGCCACTTCTTAACACAGTGAGCATAAAGCTTAATAGTCTCAGGTCTCCAGGCTGAAGAGACCAGTCTTTGTATGGTCGTTTTGTCGATCCCAAAGGGTTGCAGATGCTTTCTCAGAAGCGGGATGAACCCAAGGGGTTCAAAAGTAAGTCTCCCTTTGGTGCCTGAGGTCCGTTATGACACAGATTGTTTGGAGCTTGTTGGAATGTCCCCCACTCTCTTGACGAGTACCTGGCTACTGCGAGCCAGAGCTGGGTCTTCCAGAGCGAGGCTAGCAGGATTGCTTTGGTCCCATCGTGATGCATTTTCCTGGCCACCCTTCCCACCATGCTGAATGGTGGAACTGCACAAAAAGACTAAATGTTTCCATTTGAACATGAACACATCAACTTCCGAAAAAAGTGTCCCTGGTTGCCAGGACACATATCTAAATAATTTAAAATTTATTTCTAGATACAAAACAGGTCAATATCTGGTGTGGCCCACACGAAACACAGTTGCTCATCTCGGTTATTCCAATAATCTCTAATTTTAACGTAAACACCTGCTTTTTCCAATTCTACTTCCAGCACCTGACTGGCCAAAGTACAATGTTCTTCCCTTTCAGCTATAATGAATAAATCATCTATATAAGGGAAAAAACCTAAAGCTTGGTTACTTAAGCTTGGACACATTGGTTTCAGCAAATTCATAATATATGTGGACAACCTACGGCATACATGTGTATTCATATAACTACTTTCTTCAACTAATCTTAAATATTTTCTGAACATTTTCCTTACCGAAAAAGACTAATAAGCATTCTTTCAACCAGTGCTTAGAAATCTATACAGATTTGGTATGTGTGTTTGGAAGGCTGTTTCATGAAATGAATCTGTATCCCTTGTAAATATGACAAGAATTCAATGGAAATGTGAATTCTGAACAGCAATTCAACAATTAGATACATTTTAAGCAACAAATAACTCATTCTCATCAATTACCAGGCCAGCTGGTTGGGGGGCAGCTGTTTGGGGAGAAGCAGTAGCTGCATCTACTTCACTCCTCCCTGGTTGAAAACCTGTTGCCTTGGACTTAGATCAGGCCTGTTGTAGTTGAAGCTGGCACGATTGTCGTTCCAAGTACCCCGTCCACGCTGTGATCAGTTCCCGAAGTTCTGATTGTAACCTCCTCTCTTGTAGTAGCAACTCTTAGAGGTTTCGAACCTTGGCCGCTTGCTGGGAGGCTGGTAGTCCGATGTCTTGGTTTTTAAACCCATCTACCTCCCCCGGGATTGGTTTAGGAGGCATAGAAAGGGTGTATTCTTTCCCCTTCTTATCCGTGATCTTCTTGGATCTGGTGACCTCTTTACTGCGTCAGTCATGACATTCTTGAAAACATTCTCATACCTCTGCTGCCAATACTTCCAATCCATCATTCATAGTGGTAGCCAATGTGGTAAACCGATTCATTGGGCATGCGATTCGCAATCAGAACAATCGCAGCCATCGCAGATAAAACTGCTGACTGCATAGTATGCAAAGTGGTCTCGAACCTGCGCATCTGGTCATTCATAATGACATCCGAGTCCATTTCTCTAAAAAATGAGTCTTTGACCCCTTTAACAACTGTGTACTTCTCAGCTGCTTTGGAAATCACTTCAGCTGGCTTAAATGTATCAAAGCCAGCATCCAGCGCGGTTCTAAGGAGGGAGCGCACCCTTACTGAGTCTGCCAGCTCACACCTTTTCTTCTTGCTCACTTTAGCCAGTTGTCTTTCCATGACCCCATCCTCTTCCTTGTCAGAGTCAGAGGAAGGGAACAATGATTCAGAACTGTCCGACGATGAGGAATGTTTACTCTTCTTCGATTTCTTATGTTTATTTTTCTTCTTCTTAGACTTAGGCTTCACTTTTTGACGACCATATTTGTCCCCTTCAGACAATTCAGGATCAGACGACGTAGAAAGGTTTGACTTATGTTTTCGGCGCTTTTCCCCCCCTCTTTCTGCCACACACCTAGTCACTGAGTGCTGTGCATGCACGGAGAGTTCATCAGAGTCAGGGTCCGATAATTCAGTAGCCAGGTCATGCTTTGACCCCGTCTTACGTGCCAAGTCCAGCTGTTGTTGAACTTTCCATTGTATTAGTTCATCCAACTTTGAGTCCATAGCCTTGTCAAGCTGAAGTGGCTGGGCGGTCTCGTCTGCCACCCCTGAGGGTCTGGACTGAGTGTTACATCATCTTGTTGACCTTCTTGATTGCCCTCATGGTCACCGACTCATTCGAAAGTATGGCCGGTCTGCACTAGGTCTGTCTGGCCGCCATCTGCAAATATACAGAAGTATATTTAGCCAAGGCCACGTTGCACACGAGTAAAATCACTCTGCAACAATTATTTTAAATAATGAGACACTGTCTTGACAGACGAAATTATTTGACCTACCTAATATACCCTTCATTAAATTAAATGAAACCAGGTATATTGGTGCACAGTGTATGTAGCCTCTGTGCATACCTGTATCGGGATGCCTATCCCCAATTTTGTCGGTCGCTGACCCGAGACAAGAATAATTTCTTGTAATTTTGAATAACCTATCTAAAGCCAAATCTATATGTGAATGCCCTCAAAGACTAAAAAAAGGTTGCCAACAATGTTGGGCTTTTAGTAATATTCAACTATCCATATCCTTTGGTTATGTAGGTAGTGTAGGTAGTTTTTGAAGAACGGAGCTCACCATTCACACGTCCGTTCACGGTGGGTTGGGGTCACAAATTGATCGGTCAGGAGTGCTATATCTCACTGGGCTATAAATAGCCAAGAGGTTGAGGACGAGGTAAAATATATATATATATATATATATATATATGTATGGGTGTGTGTGGGGTGTGTGGATGTGCGTGTGGGTGAGAGTGTGGGTGCGCGCGCACTGGTCTCACCCCCCGACACGCCCAGGTGCACTTGAGCCGCACAGACAGGCCGAATCCGCGCCTGCACTTAGAAGTCATCATCTGTTTATCGATGTCCGATGTAATGGCGTCTAACAAACTTCCTGCGTTGTCAGCACCGCGATGGATGTGTCGGGGCGAGCATCAAGGTAGCCATTAGTCACCAGCCCGTCAATGAACGGCCACAGGTCCGACATTGACCGACCCACGCACAGTCCGTGCATGCGCAGACATGCCATAATGTGTACCCGCAGGGGGAGACGGTCACTCCACGTGTGTAGGTTTAGGTGTGTCATGTAGAACTATGCGCACATTTACATGACCTAAGTTGTATTACCATTACCTACATTACCTGCATTACCTACCCGACCCACAGTACCTTCTGTACCTACATTACCTACGTTACCTACGTTACCTACGTTACCTGCGTTACCTACCTTACCTGCATTACCTACCTTACCTACCTTACCTACCTTACCCACCTTACCTACGTTACCTACGTTGCCTACGTTACCTACATTACCTATGTTACCTACGCTACCTACGCTACCTACGCTACCTACGTTACCAACGTTACCTACGTTACCTACGTTACCTACGTTACCTACGTTACCTACGTTACCTACGTTACCTACGCTACCTACGCTACCGATGTTACATATGTTACCTATGTTACCTACGCTACCAACGCTACCTACGTTACCTACGTTACTTCCGTTACCTACGTTACCTACGTTACCTACGTTACCTACGCTACCTACGATACCTACGCTACCTACGATACCTACGCTACCGACGTTACCTATGTTACCTACGTTACCTATGGTACCTATGTTACCTATGTTCCCTCCATGACCTCCATGACATCCATGCCCGCCATGACCTCCATGCCCTTCATGGCCTTCATGACCTCCATAGCCTCCATGGCCTACATGACCTCCTTGGCCTACATGGCCTACATGGCATAATGGCCTACATGGCCTACATGACATACATGGCCTGCATGGCCTGCATGGCCTGCATCGCCTGCATCGCCTGCATCGCCTGCATCGCCTGCATCGCCTGCATCGCCTGCATCGCCTCCATCGCATGCATCGCACGCATCACACACATCACACACATCACACACATCACATACATCACACACATCACACACATCACACACATCACACACATCACACACATCACACACATCACACACATCACACACATCACACAGTTTGCTTCATTGCACTTGGTGCTGGCAGTAAGGTGAGTAGTATTGACTTTGCACAATTGCATCAGTGTCGAATTACCAAATGTTTAGGCGATAATCAGTTCAATCAATCAATAGTTCCGTCCTCTAGTCGAGGGTTGGATGGATAAGCAGTTAAGTAATTGCATTTAACTATTTTGATCAGGAGAAACTAAATGTTGAATGTATTTACCATATATATGGCCACAGCAAAGCATGCACGCATTTACATGTGACTACACATTAGGCCGGAAATTGCACTGAATATTAACCGTCGAGAATGTCGTTTCACCAACACTTATGTGTTGATTAAAGCAATAGATACAACCCCGACCGCCTCCTTTAGTTCTGTTCCGCTTCACTGCCCTACAATGATGTTGGTAATTACGCCAGTATAGAATTGGACCAATTGTCTGAGCGTCAAAGTGGCATTTTTCTGCAAAGTTTTGATGACCTGCGAGTCAGATCCTGTCAGCCTTCACAAGGCCCGCCTTGGGGCTAATTAAGTCGTCATAGGGACAGCTGGACAGGGATGAGGGGTGTGGTGTGAGAAGGGGCCTGTGTGGAGTCCGACACCAGGGTGTACACTTCAATAATGCATGCACTGACCAGATATACCAAAAACTCTTAATTAGCTGAATGAAATATAACAATGTTGTATGTTAACATTGTTCTTGTAATTAAAGAGTGTAAATGACTGAAGCTATGCATGGCCAGAACATCAGTGCCTCGGCGCTGAAAACCCCTAGTATTTAGGTGAATAAAACTGTTTACGAAAAAAAATAGAAACATAATAATGGTGGTTATATAATGATTGCTGGTTTAGTGCAATACCCACCCACACTCATACAAAAGAAACAAAGTTCATCTGGGACACGCCACTTCCGGGAAGGCCGGAAATAGTGCCCGAACCGTTCTCTTCTTCATGCTCCACCCCACAACCACTGTCCTCCATCCCTAGCCACAGTCCTCCATCACCAAACCACCAACCTCCATCGGCAAACCACGATCCTCCATCGCCAAACAACCATCCTCCATCCCCAAAACACCATCCTCCATCCAGTAGCCAACGTTCTCCTTCCAGTAACCACCGTCCTCCATCCAGTAACCACCGTCCTCCATCCATCCAGTATCACCATCCTCCATCCAGTAACCACTGTCCTCCATCCAGTATCACCATCCTCCATCCAGTAACCACCGTCCTCCATCCAATAACCACTGTCATCCATCAAGTAGCAACCATCCTCCATCCAGTAACCACTGTCCTCCATCCAGTATCACCAGCCTCCATCCAATAACCACCATCCTCCATCCAATAGCCACCGTCTTCCATTCAGTCACCACTGTCCTCCAGCCCCCAACCCTGTCCTCCATGCAGTAATCACTGTACTCCTTCCAGTAACCACCATACTCCATCCAATAACCACTGTCCTCCATCCAGTAACTCCGTCCTCCATGCAGTAACCACCATCCTCCATCCTCCAGCCCCCATTCACCGTCTTCCATCCAGTAATCACTGTACTCCATCCAATAACCACCTATAACTTCCTCCAGTAACCACCATCCTCCATCCAGTAACCACCGTCCTCCATCTAGTAACCACTGTCTTCCTTCCAGTAACCACTGTCCTCCAGCCCCCAACCACTGTCCTCCATCCAGTAATCACTGTACTCATTCCAGTAACCACCATACTCCATCCAATAACCACTGTCCTCCATCCAGTAACCACCAGGCTCCATTCAATAACCAATGTTCTCCATCAAGTAACCACCATCCTCCATCCAGTAACCACCATAATCCATCCAGTAACCACCGTCCTCCAGCCCCCAACCACTGTCATCCATCCAGTAACCACTATACTCCATCCAGTAACCACCATACTCCATCCAATAACCACTGGCCTCCATCTAGTAACCACCGACCTCCACCCAGTAACCACCATGCTCCATCCAGTAACCACTGTCCTCCATCCAGTAACCAACGTCCTCCATCCAGTAACCACTGTCATTTATCCAGTAATCACCGTCATCCATACCCCAACCACCATTCCCCATTCTCTAACCACCGTCCTCAATCCAACAAACCCTGCCATCCATCCCAATCCAATGACGACCGTACTCCATCCCCGACCACTGTCCTCGACCCGTAGTCGCTGCACGTAATCCCATACTACCCTCCTCCAATCCCCAAGCCTCTATCCTCCAGACACCGTTCACCATACCTCAACCACAATCTCCTAACCTCATCCACCGGCTTTCATCGCAGACAACGTCCGCCCCTCACCCCCTTAACCTCCGTCCTTAATACCCCAAACAGCATCCTCCTTCTCCCTGCCACTGTCCTCCATCCCTTAGCCACCGGCCTCCTTTTCCAGCCATTTTCCCCACAAACTGACATCTTCCCACCCCTTCCAACCCCCAGCACCCACATCCACACAACCCCCGAAACATCGTCATTGTCCTCGCAATATTCCCGCCTTGTCTTCCAAGTACACTTCCCTATCTTCACCGGCCGCGCTTCCTCCGCTGGTTCCTCCCCCCCCCCTCCTCCTACCCCATCCCACACACCCCCTCCCCCACCTGCGCCCACAGTTAGACGTTCGGCACGCCATACACACGCCCCATGACCCAAGTACTACCCCACAAATCCGGTTACCACCAAATTCTTCCCGGCACTAGACAATGTCTAGACATTCCGCACTTGAATGGCGCTGTGTTTGTGAGATCCCCCCCCCCCATACACCATACACACACACTCGCATCCCCTCAATCCCTTCAACCCCCTCAACCCGCGCACCAGGAGCGTCTTCTCTACAAAGAGGCGCCGGTATTGGCGACTTCCGGCTTCCGGCCCCAGGCCGGCTGCCCATTGGCTGCCAGCGGCGCCCATTGGCTGCCAGCGGCGCGGACTCAACTTTCTCTAAATTCCATTATGGTGGACGGACGGACGCCTGCCGGCTTTTGTTTGTGGAGTGAGGCACAAGTGACGGAGGCATTTTGGTCGCAGCCGGACAACAATGGTTCATACCCAGCAAGAAACCAGGCAAAAGACTATAATAATAACATTTCAAAAGTAAATTTTAAATAATAACATTTCAAAAGTAAATTTTATCTCAACTGTTGTTCTTTCCAAATTACAGGTGGCCCATTGGGCTATAGTTCCTGACTATTTAAAAAAAAGGTGTTCTACATTAGTTGATTAAGCTTAAGCAGAGGAAATGTAAATCACAGACAATTTGGTCTTCCTCATTTCACTTGTCCTTGCGCTATCCTGGTAGTGCTGAATGTGCCAAGTATAAATTTCTAAGTCACTTGTTTGACTCGGTCATGGTTCGATGCTAGGAGCTTGAAATCCACGACCTACCAAAACGGGAGGCGGGAGACTCAACTCATTCGGCCATCCCGTCTGGTGTTATTCTGTAAATCAGCACCGATAAATGTTCTATATTAAAATAGGCCAACATTGTTACAATAGTTATGGTGGTTCCGCACATTTGTATGTATATTGACTAACTGTGTCTGGAACAGACGTCGCCAGATGGTAGACATTGAAAAGGGAATGCCTACATATAGGCTGCATTTCTTTTCATACATAGGTGCCGGGCGCGGGCACCGAATCGGTAGAGCGCGGGCCTCGCGTGCGGAAGGTTCGGTTCTCAGTCGAGTCAAACCAATAACTTACCAATTTGATACCTGTCACTTCCTAGCCTGTCGCTCGGCATTATTAGGATAGGGCAAGGACTTGCTAGCTCAATGTCAGGATAATGTGACTGAGTGGGATAACAGGTGTTGGTGGCCTGGTGTCCCAGTGGGGCAGCACTATAAAGTTGCCATGAGTGCACACTGCCGCAAACTGGTACCCGTCCTGATATGACCCTAGATGTTGCCAGGATGTAAAACTCCAACAACCAACCAACCTTTCATAGGCATATAATGATGCATACAAACCAACATGCATACACCTGGACACATAAAGACATACTTATAAAGACATACTTATACACAAACATACATCACACATGGTTATATTATTGTAGTGATCAGCATTGATGTCTCAGGCAAGTAACCACATAGACAGGTAGGCGTGGGTAGTGTGGTGATAACAGGGAGTCTAGGTGGTGTAATGGTTAGCACACTGGCCCGGAATGCAACTGATGTGGGTTCGAGTGCCGCTCTAGGCGCAATATTTCCCATTTTCATCACCCCCATGACACTGGTGCTGTGACCAGGATCCTGTAAAGCTATGCCCTGTATGGTTGTTGAACCTACCCTTTGTATGTATGTGTTAGTGGATTGCCTGTATGTATGGGGACGAGTCTAGTGATCCACACTGACCTCTCAGGCAAGTAACCACATAGACAGGTAGGAGTGAGTAGTGTGGTGAGAACAGGGGGCCTAGGTGGTGTAATTCTTAGCACGCTGGCCAGGAATGCAAAGAGATGTGGGCTCGAGTCCCGCTCTAGGCGCAATATTTCCCATTTGCATCACCCCCTTGACATTATAATCTAAGCGAGTACACAACCACTCATGTTATAACATCACTCAAGGTTCATAATTGCTTTGTATCACAGACGGATGCGTTACAGGAAAGTAATATCATAACCCCTAAGTATATTTGGATCCGGTATATGTAAGATGTATATCGGAACCAGATCGATTACATTCTTGTCAACCAACGATTTCGAAATTGTATCAAACAGGCAAGGACATATCCAGGTGCTGACATATGTTCGGATCATAATCCAGTAGTAATCAGTATGGTAGTGAAATTGAAACAGCAGAACAAAATTTAAAAAAACATTCAAATGGATATGAACATGTTAAAAGATGCAAAATACAGAACTAAGAATAATGTCTCTGTTCATAACAAATTCAGTGTAGTGATGAGTGAAGAAACTCCTCAGAGAGAGTATAGCAACATTGAAATGGAATGGGAAGCTCTCAGAGAAAGTATGGTCAAGTCAGCAGAGGAGGTGTTACCAAATAAAAAATGAGAGACAAAGCAATCATGGATGATGCAAACCATACTAGAAAAGATGGCAGAAAGGAAGAAAGTGAAAACCACTGATCCACTTAAATACAAACACTTGAAGAATGAAATAGAAGATGAATGCAAAAAAGCTAAAGATGAATGGTAGAATAAGAAGTGTGAAGTAGTGGAACAACTTGAGTCTCAACATTGTTCAAGAGAGATGCACAAGAAAGTGAAAGAGATAACAGGTCAAGGATACAGACAGAAAAGCAGTAAATGTATCAAGAACAAAGACGGCAAAATGCTCTTTGAAGAAGAAGAAATAAAGTCCAGATGGGAAGAATATGTAAACGAACTCTACAATGATGACAGAGGGAACCCACCCACAATTGAGAAAGAAGATGGGAATATTATATTAGTATCAGAGGTTGAGAAGGCTATCAATGATCTAAAGTCAGATAAGGCTCCTGGAAGTGACCAGATAAGACCAGAAATGATAAAAGGACTAGATGAAGTGGGGATTCAAATCAATCATAAGCTAGTAAATGACATCTATGAGACTCGATTTATACCATTGGATATGAATGAATCCATATTTGTACGACTCCCAAAGAAGCCAAAACCAACATTGTGTACTGAGTACAGACCACTAAGCCTGATGAGTCATAGGTTGAAGATGATCCTGAAAATAATCTTACTGAGAAACAGACAGAAAATAGAAGAACAAATCAGTAACATACAAAGTGGGTTTATATCTGGAAGAGGTACACATGAAGGGATTTTCAATATGAGAATGATTTGTGAACGTTATTGTGAAATGAACCAGGATGTTTATGCCTGCTTTATTGACTATGAGAAGGCCTTCGACTGAGTCAATCATGAAATGTTAATCAAATGTTTACAAGATATTGGTGTCAATGGCAAAGACATTAAACTAATTGTGAACTTATACTGGACACAACATGCATTTATAAAAATGGAGCAGGGCCTATCGGATGAAGTTATGACTAAACGAGGAGTTTGACAGGGGTGTATATTATCACCATGTCTTTTTAACCTGTACACAGAGATGATTTTCAGACACATTGAAGATTGCAAGGGAGTGACAATAGGTGGCATGAACGTCAACAATCTTAGATATGCCGATGACAGTGTAATACTAGCAGACAGTGAGAAAAACCTACAAGATATAGTGAATAGAATCAATAAAGCTGGAATACTATTCAACCTGAAGATGAATGCCAGGAAGACCAACACAATGGTTATTAGTAAAAACACAGATAAACCAGATATCAATATAACCATACATGGCACAAACATAGAACAAGTATCCGAATTCATATATCTCGGACAAAAGATTACAAATGATGGGAGATGTGAGGAAGAAATTAAGAGAAGGATAACAATAGCCCGAACAACATTCTCCAAAATGTATAGAGTGTTAACATCAAGTAAGATATTAATACATACAAGGAAGCGTATTCTTCAGTGTTATGTGTGGTCTACTCTAATGTATGGGGCTGAGACATGGACAATCTCTAAGAAAATGTACAAACGTTTAGCAGCATTTGAGATGTGGACTTATCGAAGGATGATGAAAATATCATGGACAAAGAAGATCACCAACAAAGAAGTTCTCAGAAAAATTAAAAATAAGAAACGCTTGTTTGCCACTATACAGACAAAGAAACTTATTTATTTTGGCCACATCATTTGTCAGAGTTCAATATACCATACATTGTTGGAAGGGAAGGTGAATGACAGGAGAGGGAGAGGGAGACCAAGAACATCATGGTTTACAAATATTTCACAGTGGACAGGCTTGAATTATGCACAGTCTATCAGAACAACACACCATCGGGACAAGTGGAGAACCATTGCATCCAACCCTCGACTAGAGGACAGAACTATTGATTGATTGATATGTTTGCATTAAAGGTTGGTTGTTGGGGTTTTCCGTCCTGGCAACATCTAAGGGCATATCCGGACGGGTACCGACTTGTGGCAGTGCGCATTCATGGCGAGTTTATGTTGCTGCCCCATTGGGAAATCAGGCCGCCAGCACTCTGACCCAATATCACACTCAGTCACATTATTTTGACATTGAGGATCCTTTCCCTCTCCTAATAATCTGATAATGCCAAGCACCAAGCTAGGAAGCGACAAGTATCAATCTTGTTTGTTGTTGTTTTACGTCGTAGCAACATCTAAGGTCATATCAGGACGGGTACCGACTTGTGACAATGTGCACTCATGGCGACTTTATAGTGCTGCCCCAGGCCACCAGCACCATGACCTGATATCCCACTCAGTCACATTATCCTGCCACTGAGCCAACCAGTCATTGTCCTATCCTAATACTGCCAAGTGGCTAGGAAGTGACAAATATCAATTTTTAAGTCATTGGTTTGACTCATCCAGGATTCGAACCCACGACCCCACGATCTACCTACACGGGAGACGGACGCTCTAGTGCATTCGGCCATCCCATAGGTCAGTATCAATCAATCTTTAAGTAATTAGTTTGACTCGACCTGGAATTGAACTCCCAATTTCTCCCACGGGAGGCCTGCGCTCCACCGATTGGGCCACCGCGGTCGCTATGTTGACATTAACGCAGGTGCGAATATTTAGCTTCATTAGGGTGTATGATAAGTACGGAAGTAGGGCGTATAATAAGTAAGTGGTGATTCAAATGGGAAATATTGCTCAAGTCCGATTATCCTATACTGGGGACAACTAGTTATTGATGCATCCTAGTAATATTAAGCACCAGGCAAGGTGGCATTGAGTATCGTGTTGTACAATTAATTATGCAAGTATTATTTTAGCACGAAGGTGGGTATTATCTAAATCGGGAGAATACCCAATATATAGTTTCGGCTACCAACTTTGGGATTGCAAATATGTCTACTTGTCAGTAACTGTTCATAAAATTTGTAGGTCAAACAACTGACTGGGGCAGTGTTCAATGCACTGTGCAAGACTTTGCTTTGACACACTTGAAGTGACTATTTTACCCAATCTTCAATCCCGTCCCTTCTCCTCGGGTGCATTCGTCAAGGACAGTAATATTGCTCATAGAATTCTCTCATCCTATCCCAGAGTGCTTAGCAATCACATCGTTTCCTTTTTTTTTAGAATGAAGAACGGGCGCTTATTGGTAAAATGAAAACACACCAACAACAACAAAAGCACGGAGGTTATTAATACATGATAGCTATAATGACTGCGGCATGCCTTTTGTCTCCCCTCATAATTGGATCTCAGGTGTCAACAGATCCAGCGCCTTATGAGGAAATGGAAGATGCAATACTGTAGCTTAATGAAGGCCACTTCTTTTGTGATGAAAATATATAGTTAAGGACATGAAATAAATTCGAGGTTTTCCCCCGCGATAAGAATAATTAATTAATGATATGCTTGTTTGTTTGTTATTGTTTTACGTCCTAGCAACATCTAAGGTCATATCAGGACGGGTACCGACTTGTCAGAGTGCGCACTCATGGCAACTTTATAGTGCTGCTCCATTGGAAGACCAGGCCGCCAGCACCATGGCCTGATAGTCCCACTCAGTCACATTATCCTGACACTGAGCCAACCAGTCCTTGTCCTATCCTAATAATGCCGAGCACCAGGCTAGGATACGACAAGTATCAATTTTTAAGTCATTGGTTTGACTCGACCAGGGTTCGAACTCACAATCCCTTGATCTACCAACATGGGAGACGGGCCCTCTAACTCATTCGGCCATCCCATCTGGTCGAATTAATGATATGAGGTGGCCGAATGAGTTAAGCATCCACTTCTTGTTTGGTATGTCTTGGGATTTGAACTCGGGGTTTGAACCTTAGCCGAGTCAAACAAATGAATTGAACGTGTATACTTGACAGTATCTAGCCTGGTGTTAAGCTTGTTATGATAGGACAAGGAGCAGTGGGATGAGGGAGAGCAATCCTGTGGTACTGAGATTTATTCTGGTAAATCAATGAATCTAAAAGAAGAATTCGAAATAAATTACAATATTATATTACAATATTACTCCAGATGCAATGGCCAAATGAGTTGAGCCTTAGCCTCCCGTTCTGTTAGGTCGTGTGGGATTCGAACCCCCGGTTTCGAACCCTGGCCGAGTCAAACCAATGACTTAAAAATGTGTACTTGTCGCTACCTAGCCCGGTGTTTGAATTACCAGTAAAGGGAAAGGAGCAGTGGAATGAGGAAGACAAATTGTTTGCGATTGAAATTTCCCTTGCTTAATCAAACAATGTACGCCAAAAATCAAAATCGAAATATATATCTGCTGGAGGCAGCTCTGGAAGTATTCGATATGCATACATTTAATTTTAAAGTCACGATTAAGGTGCACACAGTTTCACCTGTGTTGAAATTCAGGTGAAAGATGTTTTCAATTTATCGCATATTTCTAAATGTTTCTAGTCTCTTAATTCGCTAGTCAAGCCACAACAAACGGATAGCAGGAATAAAAACAATACACCTAGATAGTGTCATGGGGGTGATGGAATTGGGAAATAGTGTGCCTAGAGCGGGACTCGAACCCACATCTCTTTGCATTCCGGGCCAGTGTGCTAACCATTATACCACCTAGGCTCCCTGATATCAACACACTACCCACGCCTACCTGTCTATGCGGCTCCTTGCATGAGAGGTCAGTGCAGACCACTACAATATTAATTAAATATATTTTCTAAAACTCACCGAAGTGGTAAAGTTATTGCAATAAAATCTAAATTCGATATAAATGTGCAACCCGATCGGCACCATTCCTATTCAATCACGTGGAAAAATACCAAGCTGTTATTGGCTGAATGCATGCCCAGAACATGGGATAATGTCCCATATGAGGTTGGATCACATTTTCACTATGCTGTGGGAGCCCTTGGTTAATAAAGAACACTACACCTCTCACAGAGGGATGGACGGCGCCTTGGTGTGTAATAACATGCCACGTGAGCACTACCATGTCATAAACACCGCCAGGGGCAGACGCGGCTTTGATTAAATTAGAGGAATTACCGAAAAGGTTCTAATAATATCTCAGGGGAGTTTACGCAGGGGAAGTTCTGGATAGTCTTAGTATTGCGAATTGTGTGCTTTAACTACCATTAATCAACCGGACGAGTTACTGAGCTGCTCGAGACTCGGTCGTAGGACAGGAAGTGGAATTCTACTACGCTAGGAGCGTGGTTCTCCGGAACGGGAGGTTTGGCGAAATAGGAAATAGTATAAATGCGTGACTACCTTTCTTATTGTTATTCCCATAATGAAGTATATGGCACATAGACAAACGTGCATAAGAAATTATATAAATTATACAAATTGAATAACGATAACTGGGCCAAGTGATCCTTCCTCATCCATACCTTATATCTATTTTGTATGTTTGTTGTTGTTTCACGTCCTAGCAACATCTAAGATCATATCAGGATGGCTACCGACTTGTGGCAGGGCCCACTCATGGTGAGTTTATAGTGCTGCCCTACAGGCAGAACAGGTCGCAGCGCCATGATGTCATATCCCACTCAATCCCATTGTCCAGACACTGAGCTAACCGGTCCTTACAGCAATGCCAAGGGCCCGGGTAGGTAGCGACAAGGATCAATTTTGTAAGTCATTGGTTTGACTCGGCTGGGATTCGAACCCCTGACTTTCCGCACGGGAAGCCTGTGCTCTACCTATTCGGTCACCAAGTCCGGTTTATATCTATGTAATGCATTTTACATCCTATATATAAATGTATGTTATTGTCCTAAATGTAAATTGGGTCAACATAGAAGCAAAACTAGTGTTTTTGATAGTTGCATAGTTCCATGGTTTTCAATGTCGGCCATATTATGAAAATATATATATTTGGTTGATCAGTTTAATATATATTATTTTTGGTGTAATGGTAAAAACACTAAATGGTTAGCTTTGGATATATCCTGTTGGTCTGCACCGCGAAATGCTTATCGATTAAGGCCCAGTCACACCTCACCGGATTGAGGAACCGGACAGAAACCGGACATTGTCCAGTGAAATACGGCAATGTACGGTTTATATATGGTTGGCATCCGGCATGTCCATTTTCTATCTGGTGGTGTCCGGTGGTGTCCGGTACAAGTTTAGAACATGCACAAAACTTGTACTGGACACCGCCAGACTGATGTGTATGGTTGGTGTCCGGTTTAAGTCCGTTTAGTCTGTTTAGTCTGTTTAATATCTGGTACCCATCCGTTATGTCTCTGGTTTGCTTCCTGCAGAGTCCGTTGATGGTGTTGCGGGAATTCGGTCAGTATATGTTTTCAGCACGTCCATGATCAGTCCGGTACATGCCCGGTTGATGTTCGGTCCGTCCGTTTGACATTTGGTTGTTGTCTGCTTATCGTCCAGTTATCGTGTGGTGGCTATCCAGTCATGTCCATTTCATGTCCGTTTCATGTCCGTTTCATGTCCGTTTCATGTCCGTTCATCCAGCGTCCGTTGACGCGATAGCGCAACATTTTGACACGTTTCGATAGATTTTGATACCGAACACCACCGGACTAGACAATTCTTTGTCCGGCTTATGTCCGTTGCTCAATCCGGTATGGTATGACAGGCGCTTACGGTTTCCATCACTTGCTACAACTTACAAGTGACAATTTCCATTAAATTTACTTAATACTCAAATACTCATTCTATGCGAAAATGTGGGGTAAGTACATTGTCCATGATGTGCGCAACATGGGTAATTGATATCGCGAGACTGTGTATTCCCATAGATTTCGGAGCGACTTTGGCGCCGCCTATATTTGTAATTCTGAACTGACCAAATGGTCGTCGACTGACCCGCCACCTACTGTAAATTCCTTGAAACCCATACTACGCAGTTAGCGAAACTGCGCAGTAGATTTAAAATGTGACCATTGGCGCCACCTATATATTTCTTGTGAACTAGCATTTGCCGCTGATCGACGCGCCACCTACTGTAAATTCAGAGCAAAGGCTATGACGCAGTTACAAAGTCTAGACACTTCGACCAGAGCTTTTCAATCGATCGGATGTGCTACCTTTCCTGTAGATTTGCCGTCGCACAACCCAACTAATGACATAGATCGATAGGGTTAAGTGCCTGAAATCCTCGAACTATATTATCATCAACATCTTGAATCTAAATGTAACAAGCTAAAATAGAAAGAATAAATGCCACTCTATACCACTGTATCGCGTTTGTTCAATTAGTGCCTTAAGGCCCTGTCACATTACGGCGTATGGCGGGAGCGTATTGAAAACCTACGTACGCCATCGGGTGCCACTTTCAGGTGTGTTTGAGCGTATGCGTAGCGTATGCGTAGCGTATGCGTAGCGTATGGGAGCGTATGGGAGCGTGCTAGGACATTTTTTGACATTTTGTGTTTTTTTGAGTATGCACAAAAAAAAAAGGACGGACGAATTTATGAAAGCGTATGGCGGCGTATGCATCATAGGCTTCACATACGCCGGCGTGTTGCGGCACTGGCGGCGTATGCGTAGCGTATGAGTAGCGTATGCGTAGCGTATGCGGCGTATGGCGACGTATATGACGTAAGCCGCTACGCCGCCATACGCTTCCGCCATACGCCGTAATGTGACAGCCCCTTAAGATGCATATGTAGAGTTAAATGCTGGCAAGTCCCTTTGGTTTCGAAAATGTAATGGTTTCATCGGAGTATACCACTTTAAGTAATAACTCGATGAACTCATCACATGTCATGTGGATGGATATGTCAAATTATAAGCTATAGCAGATTCGAGTCCAATTTTCTAGCCGCCTTGGTAAGCTAAATAACCTTCATCTGTTTGTGGTGGGAATATTGTCACCGTATGTCACGTAACACGCTATAATATTGTCATGGGGGTGATGAAAATGGGAAATACCGTGCCTAGAGCGGGACTCGAACCCACATCTCTTTGCATTCCGGGCCAGTGTGCTAACCATTACACCACCTAGGCTCCCTGATATCAACACACTCCCCACGCCTACCTGTCTATGTGGTTACTTGCCTGAGAGGTCAGTGCAGACCACTACACTCGTCCCCCTGGAATTGTAAGTCTTGTAATGCTTACAATTACATACATACAGGCAATGCACTAACACATACATACACAGGGTAGGTTCAACAACCATACAGCGCAAAGCTTGTACAGGATCCTGATCACGGCAACCAGTGTCATGGGGGTGATGAAAATGGGAAATACTGCGCCTAGAGCGGGACTCGAACCCACATCTCTTTGCATTCCGGGCCAGTGTGCTAACCATTACACCACCTAGGCTCCCTGATATCAACACACTCCCCACGCCTACCTGTCTATGTGGTTACTTGCCTGAGAGGTCAGTGCAGACCACTACAATATTAAAACGAATAAAATCAATTTGTTTTATCCGTCATAGAAATGCTTCAGAAACAATGACAACCTACATAGCCTCGTGTCATTCATAAGGGCAGCCTTATGGGGAGAAAAACTCTAGTTATTTTGTTAGTTAGTTTTTTTTTGTAAAGTATTTATTCATCTGAATATGATGAGTTTAGTGATGATCTGAAGCCATAATGACAAATAAAACATGAAATGGTTTTAAAGAGCCTTTAGATCTTCAGCCCGACCATAAAAGGAAGGACGTAAATTAGCGCTAGGATTAAGTGTCCTCTCCATAGATAACAACCAGGTCATCAGTATTAATGTTAATACTCGACAAATACCACACAGCCATATCACATGTGTCGCTCTGAGTTACTCCTTCTTCTTACTTGTCGCTTCCTAGCCAGGTGCTGTGCATTATTAGGATAGGGCAAGGACTGGTTGGCTCAGTGCCAGGATAATCTGACTGAGTGGGATATCAGGTCATGGTGGTGGCGGTCTGGTCTCCCAGTGGGGCATCACTATAAAGTCACCATGAGTGCCCACTGTCACAATTGGGTACCCGTCCTGATATGACCTTAGATGTTGCTAGGACGTAAAAAAAAAATATAAAAAAAATCTCACTAGTAGGAGTAATTGGTACTTTTAACAGGTCGGTCGAGCCCAGGATTCCCATGCGGAAGGTCGACAGTTCAAATCCCAGCTGAGTCAAGCCAGTGACCTACAAAATTAATATACCGGACGCGTTGGCCGAATCAATAAAGCGCAGGCTTCCCATGCGGACAATCTGGAGTTGGAATGCCAGCTGAATCAAAGCAATGACTTAAAAATTGATGTTTGTTGCTACCTAGCCTTGCACTCAACATTACTAGGATATAGAAAGGACTGGTCAGCACAGTAGCAAGATAATGTGATTGTGTGGGATATCGGGTCATGGTGCAGCAGCCTGGTCTCCCAGTGGGGCAGCACTATAAAGTCACCATTAGTGTGTAGTGTAACAAGTCGGTAGCCATTTTGATATGACGTTAGATGTTGCTAGGATATAAAACAATAATTAACAAACACAATTAATCATAGTACCTAGCCAGGTGCTTTACATTGCTAGGATATAGGACATAGCTCAGTATCAGTATAACGTACTCGCCATGAGTGCACGCGGTCAGATCAATTCCCTTTATGATATGACCGTGGATGATCCTAGGACGTAAACCCCAACAAACAAACACAACTTAATACTTAGGTAGACCCTACTCCGTATTTGGTACTTCTATTTTAGTACTTGGTACCTAAGACTTAGTACTTAGTACTTATTACCGGGCGCGGTGGCCTAATCGATAGAGCGCGGGCCTCACGTGCGAAAGGTCGGGAGTTCTGTTCCCGGTTGAGTAAAACCAATGACTTTAAAATTGATACTTGTCACTTCCTAACCTGGCGTTCGGCATTATTAGGATATGGCAATGACTGGTTAGCTCAGTGTCAGGATAATTTGACTCAGTGGAATATCGGGTCATGGTGTCGGTGGCCTGATTTCCTAGTGCAGCAGCACTATAAAGTCGACATGACTGCGCAATGTCACAAGTCGGTATCCATCATTGTATGACCGTAGATGTTTCTAGGACGTAAAACAACGACCAACAATAACCACTTATGCAGTTTGCAAAAATGTTCACAATGAGCAAAAATGTTCACTATGATGTCGCTTTGCAATAATTACTAATACTAAAGAAGAGAAGGAAAAGAAGGAAAAGAAGGAAAAGAAGGAAAAGAAGGAAAAGAAGGAAAAGAAGGAAAAGAAGGAAAAGAAGGAAAAGAAGGAAAAGAAGGAAAAGAAGGAAAAGAAGGAAAAGAAGGAAAAGAAGGAAAAGAAGGAAAAGAAGGGAAAAGTAGGAAAGAAGGAAAGAGGGAAAAGAAGGAAAAGAAGGAAAAGAAGGAAAGAAGGAAGAAGGAAAAGAAGGAAAAAGAAGGAAAAGAAGGAAAAGAAGGAAAAGAAGGAAAAGAGGAATAGAAAAGAAGAAAAGAAGAAAAAGAAGGAAAAGAAGGAAAGAAGGAAAAGAAAGAAGGAAAAGAAGGAAAAGAAGGAAAAAGAAGGAAAAGAAGGAAAAGAAGGAAAAGAAGGAAAGAAAGAAGGGAAAGAAGGAGGAAAGGGAGAAAGAAGGAAAATGAAGGAAAGAAGGAAAAGAAGGAAAAGAAGGAAAAGAAGGAAAAGGAAAGGAAGGAAAAGAAGGAACAAGAGGAAAAGAAGGAAAAAGAGGAAAAGAAGGAAAAGAAGGAAAAGAAGGAAAAGAAGGAAAAGAAGGAAAAGAAGGAAAAGAAGGAAAAGAAGGAAAAGAAAAGAAGGAAAAGAAGGAAAATAGGTCGGTGTGAGAGGTCGGTGTGTTTTAGCCGCCTCTATCCGACCTCACTGTTCATCATTAATAAACCCAGCCCTTACTTCAGGATCCTCGGATAAACAACCTGTGCTGTACGCTCTCTGTCTATTATAACATTAGCATCGGCACGGGGCTCAGGTTGTATTTCCCGAGCAGTAATTAGATCATTGTGCATCGACACTGAAGGGATATAAACGAAACCCAGCCAAAAGGAGGCTAAGAAGTTGTTTGGGAGGGGTGTACTCTTCTTTGTTGGAGGGTAGAGAGGGAGGGTTGGCTGAAGGGGACGGAGGTGAGAAGGGAATGGAAGATGACGACGAGAGGGAGATGGGGAATCGAGAGGAGGGAGGGGAAAGGGGGAGAGATGGGTGAGGGGTAGGTGGGAAGGGAGGGAAGATAGGGGGTGTGTGGAAGGGAGGGGGAGAGAGGGAGGGAGGGGGAGGCGGGAAATAGGAGACGAGGGGAAAGGGAGGGGAGAGGGGAGGAAGGCGTGTAGAGGGGAAGGGCGGGAGAGACGGGGAAGAGAGGGGGAGACGGGAAGGAAGGGAAGGGGTGACGGGAGACGGGGAAAGGAAGTGAGAGGGGAGAAGGAAGGGGAGAGGGGGGAAACGGTGGGGAGGTGTGGAAGCCGAAGGCGATAGAGGGGTATGAGAGGAGACGGGGAAGGGAGGGAGAGGGGGTAAAGGATGTGGAAGTGAAAGGGGGGGGAGGGAGCGAGTGGGGAAAGAGGGGGAGAGGAGAAAATAGAGGGACTGGGAAAGGTGGGAGAAGGGGGAAGGGTATGGGAAGGGAGGGGAACGGAGGAGAGATGGGCGGAAATGGGGAGATGGGGAAGGGAGGGGACGGAAAGAGGGTGGAGAGGGTAAATGATAACAGTACTAACGGGAGGGGGAGGCGGGAGGGGAGGCGGGGCGGGGGGGGGGGGGGGTGGGAATGGGAGGTAGTAACAGAAGGAAGGAGAGGTGTGTGCTGGGAAGCTGTGTTGATGGTAGACGATGAGCAAGGTGGTGTGGGATGGATGGGGAGGGGCGACTGGAGAGTGTGTGGAAGAGAGTGAGGGGATGGGGGATGGGATGGGGAATGGAAAGGTGAGGTGGAGTAAGGAGGGAGGAAGGAGGATGGAGAGATGGGGAAGGGGAGGGAGGGTAGGAGGGGTAGAGGGTGTAGGAGTGAGGTGAGATGGGTGCGCTCGGGGGCAGGGAGGATGAGAGAGACAGGAAAGGGGAGGGAGTGAGGGAGGGGTACGGGGTGGGTGGGGGGGGGGGGAGGAAGGATCCGGCCAAAGCGAGTTTCGCTGTTGGGGGGACTTGTGTTGTCGGTTTGTGGCGACTGTGTTAAGAGGGATGGCTTGTACAAACTCTATGTTTTATTCACCTGGTCACCGGGAGAATACAAATCGGATTACTGCATACAACATGGCCATCCCCACCACACCCCTACACCCACACACCCGACACACCCGACACACCCTCACCCAATTCCATCCGCCTGCAGTAGCGCGTGGGGTGGAGATGGTTACGGCGGGCAGGGATGCAGTTTGTGACTGGTTCCGCTAATGCAAGGTGCTGCTGATGTAATGTAGTCTCTATTAGGGGCTCGGCTGGGTGCGGGACGTGGTGGCGGGGTGTGCAGTAGGCAGTTACTAAGTTAGACTGTGGTTGTCTTATACCCCAGTCACATGAGGCCTGCGTTCGCTTACGATTGATTCGCAACGTCAAAACGTCCTCATTGCGCCCTCCTTACGGCCTCCTTAAGTGCTGGCGCTGTGAGGATGCCAACGTTCCAGCGTCCATTTCGGAAATTTTGGACGCAAGGAGGTTGCAAGTGCTGCACTTGCAACCTTCTTGCGTCCAGTTTGGCCGGTGCCATTAACAAGTGGTTGGCGACCTGGCACCGCCCTGGCGCCAACCCAGTGCCATCATGGCGCCGACCTGGCGCCGACCACGTATTTGAATCAATTTTGGAATAGGACGCTCGGAGGTTGGCGTCCTTTTGGGCGTAAGGAGGTCGGAGGTGGCCGCTGGCTGTCGTATGAATGGGGTATTACTGACACGGAAATAGCCTCGAACCGCGGCGCCAACTCTTTAGAAGCGGCTCTGTAACCAATGACCAGACGGTATGGCCGAATGAGTTGAACACCCACCTCCCGTTTTGGTAGATTGTGTGATTCGAATCCATGGGTTCGAACCCTGGTCGAGTCAAACCATAGACTTAAAAATTGATACTTGTCGCTTCCTAACCAGGCACTCGCCATTATTAGGATAGGACAGCTACAACTGGAAGGGGACCTTGGAACCAACTGGGAAGCTTGGTCCCATGCCTACACTATCTTTGCCGGAGCTACAGGTGTATCAGCTAAAAACAGAAAAAGCACAATGTTGTGTATTTCTACACGTAGGTGGGCCTGACGCCCAGAAGGTCCTCCGAGCAATGCGTTTCGATGAGTCCAGTCACGACAAGATAAACCTGTTGATAGATGCCTTCTGTTCATACTGTGAGGGCAAAGCAAACGTAACAGTCATCCGGTACAGTTTAATCACCACAACCAGACAACTGCTCCGATGGATACCTATATATGCGAGTTATGCAGCATGATAGCACGCTGCGAGTATGGTGTGATAGAGGACACACTGTTGTGTGACCAGTTAATAGGCGGTGTCAAGTGTGACAGACTCAGGAACCGGCTGTTACAAACCAAGAACTTGACTCTACAGTAGTGCGAGGAATTATGCTGGATGCGTGAGTTTACTGCAAAACATTTGGGCAAAGATTCAGCAACCAGTGACAGTCCGGTGGATATGATACGCAAGCAGCAGAGACCGAGTGCCACTGCACCGGCGCCCAGGCAGCAGGCACCATTTCAACGGCAGAGTCCACAGAGCATGATATCGTCAACAACAACAACAAAGACCATACAGAAACTTCGCAACCGTACAGGGGTACAGGGGAGCGTCGAGAACCAGGGCACGGGTGGAGGTCGTAAATAAACCACTTGATACACAGACGTCGTGGCTTTCAGTCGATCCTTTACAGGTTTAGAAAGAAAGCCATATGAACAGCTACTTTATATTTTAAGTGCCTACACTAGAACTTCATAAACCTATGGTTCAAATCAAAAGTGCTAAGTAAACAAATAAAACCATAATAAAAACAAATTAACTAAGCCAAATAAATTTGTGATAAAAATGTGTTTCTTTCAGAGAAAAAAGAAGAGTGAGTTGTGGATGGTAACAAAATGAGTACTACATCATTTCGAAAAACACCGTCTCTAACCTCATCTATAGATGATGCACTGTCAATCTGCACTGACAGTGTTTACACTGAGGTGGAGGATCACTCACTAAGCTATAACTGGGTGTCAAATATGCATAACCAATACGAGAATGACAATAGCCAACTTCGTCCCTTCCTGACCGAAGTCCACCACAATTAGTTTGGCTTGTATTCCCTTCAAATATCTGTAAAGTTAGCAATTTAATAATAAAAAATAAAAAGCTCATTCAGACCGAAGCAATGCCAAGTATCGCAATCAACGTAACATATTTATCTTTTAAAAAGTGGCAGAAATTCCAAACCATCGGACTGTGCAACTTTAATAGATTCATTGTCGTCTGCTGTGAAACTAAATGTTGTCTGTCGCGAGTAAAATTGACGAAGCTAATAAATATTAAATATCTCCTCAAACTTTACTAAGAGACAGCGGATGGAGACACAAAGCATGGGAAGTCTGTAAGAATTGCTGTAAATAATAGTTCAATGTCAAAAAGAAAGAAAGAGAAAAATATGAGGTGGACATGAAGACAATTCAATTATGTTTTATGTACTCAATTTACACGACAACTCCGTACAATCCAATTAGAGTTATCACGAATGAACGCACTGTGTGGTGAAATGACAGCCGCCCCCCCCCCCCCACACACACACAAACACTCCAGTTCCTGTCGCATACAATGTCTCGCCAATAACTACATATGAACACATGAGGCAATAATAGGATTAATGAAGAAGTAGATTAGATATAGGGATGTTCATGCACACAATGTCCTCCTATTATCGGCTCATATGACGTTAGCTGGATGGGGTGGTGTGTGTGTGGGGGGGGGGGGTACACCACTCCTGAATAATCATGTGTACATGGAAGTTATCGTTGCCATCAGGTGATTTTTCCTCATCCCTCTATGCCATATATGCGCTGCATGGTCCTTGCAATTCATCCGATGATTATCCCTAACATACTCATATTGGGAATTTCAAAAATAGAAAATATGAATTTACACTGAGCTGAGGTGCGAACCATGCACTCTATTTAATGCATGATCTCCTTTTAAATGTGAAGCCTTCAATGCTTTTTCCTCATGAATGTGAACCTTTCAGTGGTTTCCATTTGCTCAGCAACGCACATCGTTAATCTGTTGGTAATACGCCCCCCCCCCCCTTTCCCAGGCGAGCCTCACTCTGGCTGATGTCGCCCAGCTCTAATCACGGACCACTAACCACTAGATTTCTATTCACAAGCGCAGATAAATCATCCATATCCGGTGACAAAGGACTGCGTTAATAGGGCGCCATTGGCTCACTGTTGGCATGATGGCTTATTTGAGGCTCACGAGGGCTCCTTTCCGTAGGTACATAATGAGAAGGGCTGACGCGTGGGGGCGCACCGTGCCGTGCCGTGCCGTGCCTAGGCGCACATGCGGTGATGCTGGATCGCAGGGTCGCATGAGGGCTAGCAATCATCCATCAGATACTGTCCTCATTGAACACCAGCTACAGATTAAGCTGACCGCCATTAACAAGCATGTCACCATTAATAAAGGATACAGTAGACATATCGTAATCACGGGGCGCGTGCTGGCATCAGCCCATCCCTCAGCCTACATGCAGGCCGGGCCCCGACCTGCTGCTCATGTAGTCGGAGACGCACACTGATTGCCGGGGGAGGGCAAACTCACTGCCCACACTGCCCATTACGGCTTTAATAGACTCTCTTTATACTGGCTATGGTGGAGTCTTTGATTTATTTATGATCATTATTAGCTACATTCTTTGATGAAGCAGGGGAGACAGGAAGCTGCGGCTGAATCGGAAGAGTCCAGGCTTCCCATGCGGAAGGTCGGGAGTTTGAATCCCAGCCGAGTCAAATTGATGACTTATAAAATGAATACTTGTCGCTACCTAGTCAGGCTCTCGGCATTAATAGGATAGGACAAGGATTGATAAGCCGAGTATCATGATCATGTGACTGCGTAGGATATCGGTTCATGGCCGAATGGGTTGAGCGCCTACATCCAGCATGAGAGTAGGTGGGTTTTATCCCCGGCAGAGTCAAATTGGAGACGGTACAAAATTGGCATTTGTCGCTACCATACTAGGTACTGAAGAGTATTAGGATCTAGAGGAATAAGAAGTGTCAGAATTCAAAATGTTTATTCTTAATTAATTAATGTAAAAGAATATATATATCATATTAATATCATCACATGTAGTCAATATCCATTTCACTTGGACATTTTGTCTGTGAAGTCAACATGACCATATATGGTTCTGCTACATGTAGTTTAATATCGAAAGTGTGCGTCTATATGAAGTCTAATCTTAACCATTGGTTCATGTTGCTGTGCAATCTGTCAGGGAATTCATATATTTCAACACCTGACTGACAGACTCACAGCAGGGGTACTTTAGGATATTGCGTTAAAGCTGCATATATGGCGGAATATTGATTCTGAAAAGTTCACTATGATAATCTACAAATAGTTACAAGCCATGAACAAGAAGCAAGAAAACCTAAATTATTACTAAGAAAACACGTGTCAACACACGTATCCGTTATGAGCAGAGTAGATAAATTCATCACTAAAACATAAATAATATATTTCTGGATAAGAAAATATCTTGGGGAAACTATAATTGCGAAATAATCTCTCTGTGCACTCTGCATCTCCAACTGAAAATAAAATCAGAAGTGAATTCTTAGTGATAAGATATTGTAACCCAACCACTTCTAGGAGAGGGGACCTCTTCATAACAAATCACTGGTTGATTTCACTGGACTATTTTGTAGACCGGGAATGGCTACTAAATGGTATGCTCATATTATATTATATAACATCAGAACTAATATGATATAAGGGAATGTATGTTTGTTGGGGTTTTACGTCCTAGAAACATCTAAAGTCATATCATATTATGATGGGTACAAACTTGTGACAGTACACACTCATGGCGACTTTATAATGCTGCCCCAGTGGAAGATTAGGTCACCCGCCCCATGACGCCTTATCCCACTCAGTCACATTATAATAATACTGACCAATCTATCTATTGTCCTATCATATCACTCTCGAGCTCCAGGCTAGGTAACACCAAGCATCAATTGAGGAAAGTGATGAAATTGAGAGACACTATTAGTCAATAGAAACAGAGGTATTTCCAAGTATTCCACAGACAGCACCAAGCTTGATTGATTGGTTGTTTGGTTGTTTGGTTATTTGGTTGTTTGGTTATTTGGTTGTTTGATTGTTTGATTGGTTGATTGGTTGATTGGTTGATTGGTTGATGGTGGTGGTTTTACACTGTGTCGGCAACAAAGCCTATATTCACGTCACCGCGTTTGATATTCAGGAACCATTTCTTCATTGGTTAAAAGTGAAGCAGCGTAAATGACACCTGATACTATGCGATTTCCTTGGTTGTTGGTGTTTTACATCCGGGAAACATCTAAGGTCATATCCGGATGGGTACCGACTCATAACAGTGCCCACTCATGGCAACTTTATAGTGTTGCCCCTCTGGGAAATCAGGCCACTGGCACCATAACTGGATATCCCACTCAGTCACATTATCCTGACACTGACCTAACCAGTCCTTGCCCTATCCTATTAATGCCGAGCGCTCAGGCTAGGAAGCGACAAGTATCAATTTTATAAGTCATTGGTTTGAGTCGACCGGGAACCGACCTCCCGATCTCCCGCATGCGAGGCTCGCACTCTATCAATTTAGCCACCGCCCCCGGTGATATATAGCGAAGGATCAGACTGGAACCCTCACCCCACCGCCAACCACCCATTTCCGGTTGTATAAAACAAACCAGGCCGCAGCTTCAGTCCCTTCTCAGGAACCAGCTGGTCCTATTTCAGAAGGAGGCGTATTAGTGGCAATTTCTTAATGCCCGTGTCCAGGCTGGAGCTCTCTGCTGTGAGTGAAGGGGCAGGGGTCCTCTCGGAGGGTATGGTAGACCCGCCACCCCCACCAACGTGATTATCTGTGGTTAAAGGACACCGCGCGCCGGTGACAGGTGATTCCAAGCACACTAAGTCGATGGCGCCACATATGGGGAGCGCTAAAAGGTTCTGCTTAATCAGGGTCACGTGATTAAATATCCAGCTAACTGGATTCTCTGTGACACGCAGACACACACACTGACTGAGTGATCAGGCGTCAGGGCGAGAGAGAAGCTAGTATCTGTCAAACTGAAATTGTGGGATAGTTGGCTGTTTGTTGGAGTCTTACGTCCTAGCAGCATATAAGGTCATATCAGAACGGGATTGTCGGATATGTTTTATTGGATACATACATTGTATTGCTATAGACAATAGAGGTAGGGATCTGTTTTTTAATGTGTGTATGTTGTCTGCTGCATTGGTAATGTTGGCTAGCTAACATTCCTAATTCACTCACGAGACACCAGGGCGGCGTATCAGTCACCGGTGATAAGCTCACTCCTGGCCCGACTGCCGCTGGAGTAAGACCTATCGATTTTCCCACCCTCGCACCCTTACCGGAGGGGTTGAGCACTGCCGAAGTGTTGGGATCTGCTTATTACTCTGCTTATTATTCTGCTAGACAATGATATCATGTTTATTCCAGACTCTCCAAGAGACTATGTCGTACTTTAACACTTGTATCTTTCCTGTATTGAGACCTCATGTTTACAACTTGTGAAGCATACCACGAACCTTTAAACTATCTCCAGATAGTACTGATTGCTATACTATGTCGCGAAAGAAGGCCTCTGTCGCCACATCGCGTTTGCTGCTCCTTGAGCCTTTATTGTTTCAGATAATAAATCTGTTCCAAATAGTATCATCGTGTTGTGTCTCGTGTAGTGAATTGTGGGATATGTTGAACGAAAGTGTCGCTAGAGGGATGTTATTTTAAAAGTTTTGTTTATTTTTGCAGGTAGGGTGTGGACTATATTGGATAGATGCAAGTGTCGTTAAAAGGAAGGTTTTGTTTTTAAAAACCAATAGTGTATCAGCTGGAGTGAGGGATATATTTCATGACATGGTTAGAGGCGAGTTAAACCAATGACTTATAAAATTGATACTTGTCACTTCCTAGCCTGAGTGCTCGGCATTAATAGGATAAGGCAAGGATAGAGGGAATATGTGTTTTTTGGCATTAGTGTATTAGCTGGATGTTCAATTAGATTAGATAAGAGTATTTCAGCTGTATGCTCATGCCAAGGCAGGCTCCACCATCAGGGCCAACTACATGTGGTGAGGATGCTCTGCTCAGTTTTGTCCATGTGTAGTAATGAATTAGATAGAATCTGTTAGTGTTAGCTATGGTGCATCCTCGAATCTGTGATTCCCCTGGTAATGCTGTTTACACCTTGTCAAACTGCCCTTTGAATGATTGTACGCTGCAGTTTGATTGGTTTCCAATGTAAGCTGGCATTGCATTGAAGAGCTGAACGCCCCGGTTAGAGATACTTCCTTTCCGCGGCTTTTGAAGATGTGATGCTTTCATCGAACTGTGATGCTTTAAATAAATAAATAAATAAATAAATAAATAAATGAATGAATAAATAAATAAATAAATAAATATAAGGAGGAAGGATGATGGCGTGTTGGGTGGATTTTTCAAGACAGAAAATCTATCTGAAAAATCGGAATTTGATTCAAAAAGATGAACGATGAGGAGGGTTGGGTCACAGTTTTGCTATGGAGAAGAGCTGCTGTAGAAACGGTATGACAAAGAGAAACTTTCGGAAAATACAGATGAAAAATTGGCATTTTACTCAGAATGATCAATGTTAGCAGAAATTGAATACAATTAATTACACCCACATCACTTGAAAAGCTAAAATAAGTATTTAGCTCAATGAAATGAAATGGCAGTTGAAACTGTAAGGAAATATTGTCACACAATCTAGTCTAGTCTCAAAGATCAAAGGGAGTAAGGAGGGGATGGGGTTCCCGACCGCAAAACCTGGCTGATTCTTTGTTTGTTGTTGTTTTACGTCCTAGCAACATCTAAGGTCATATCAGGACGGAAACCTGGCTGAGATGATTAACGAACAGGAGCTGTTGCCATGACTGCCAGAACTTCTGGTGGGAGGCGGGGAGTTCTGGGTGTAGGGCCTACAAAGGAGAGCTGTCACTTGAATTAACATGGCTCATGATGAGCCAATATGTAGACGTACAGACTGTATAGAGAAAGGATATTAATAACTAGTATTTGATCGGAAGGTTAGCCAATGTTTGGTAAAGCCCACGATCATAGACATTATTTAAGCAAAATTAAGTAACATATAGTTCAAAATTTAAAAGCTGCACAGTAAGATGAAACCATAACATTTAAAAAAAGCGAAGCACCCACTTAGGTTTGACCCTACATAACTAGCTTAGATAATACTATTAATAGTGTATTTAATAAGCATTTGTTGCTACATAGAAAAGAATATTAAGACAATTCACATAAGTAGTGAAGCTTCAAAGAGTCAGTATATTTTCATCTAAATACCAACATTAATGTTGCATTTTTTATAACATATGTTTCCAAAATTGGCCATTTATAATAAAAGTGATTTCAAACTAAAGTAAACTAATATATTTATTTGAAACAAATGGCAGAACTTCAAAAAGGATGGGACTGTGCGACTGTAAGTACGATACTAGTCACAGCGTCCCATGCGCCCTGATCCACTGCGCCTGACTATTGCAGTATTAACAAATCAAATGCCACTGCTATTGCTCGACCACCCAGTCAATTCGGCGGGCAGTGCTGTCACAACTGACGGGCAGGGTCAGTTTCCGTTGGCCGAAGGTCAAACCGAGACTACAAACTTGTCTTATGTGTCTGATATGCGGGTTTTACGCGTAACCCACCTCGACCTCATTGATCCAATCCTGGGTGCGTTCCAATAAAAAAAGGCGGGACAATTCCAAGCCGTCCATGACATGCTTTCCTCATTTAGCTCAGTGTCAGGATACTGTGACTGAGTGAGATATTGGGTCATGGTGCTGGCGGCCTGATTTCCCAATGGGGCAGCACTATAAAGTTACCATGAGTGTGCACTGTCCCACGTCGGTACCTGTCCTGACATGACAATAGATGTTGCCAGGACATAAACCTCCAACAACCAACCAACGTTCATGCAAACGGTTCCGGTTTTCTCCCCACGCCATTTCCTCACGCCCCCCCCTTACCTTCCCACTCCACTCTTCCTTACCTTCTAGCCGTCCTTCCCAGCTGGTGATCCTCTGGGTCTTCCAATTCCCCACCCACCCACCCTCCACTTTTAATCTCTCAGGGCATGTTCGGACGGTGATGTCCCCATTGCAATAACCCAAAGAACTTCATCCCCCACGCCCTGACAACGACTGACCTGCTTACTCATCATTGCTCCCCATCGACAAGTAATGCACTTAGGAACAATGGTGCAATGTGCCAAAATAACATTTCCATCACTATGGCCATTGCCATTCATAAGGCCATCCAATTTCCGCGCCTCCAATAAATGCAGTATGGAGCAATGCATAACAAACAGCCATGGAGCAATTATTGGTTACTTTACTGGGTAGTTTTTTTAGGTTATGATAAGGACGGGTTAAGACATTGTGAGAAAGTGTATTGCAATTAGTATTGCACGTGCATTGGGTATCAGTCTTGGCTGCAAAGTTTCATAATCCGATGGTTTTAAGTTTGTGCAGATATTTTCCAGATTAATCTAGTATGTCCAGCTTCATGACCTATTTTACTTCAATTTGAAGTAACTTATATTTTAAATGGTTAACCTTTAGGATATTGGGGGTTGTGAGAAGATGCAGAATTAATGTTGGTGTGTACACCGAAATGCTGAGTATGGGGTTTGTGTACCTATTTACGAGTGCCACAGCCTATCACAGGAGCACTAAACTGCTATAAATTTGTTAAAGAATGTACCAATACCTAAATTTGAGATGTAGGATCAAATCCAGGGAAGTGCTTTGGTTTAGATATATTGAAACCTATGCAGGTTTAAATTACTGCTTCTAAAGCTGTTTAGTCCAATGAAAGCATCACATTTTCAAAACCGGGCTCGAAGCTTGGTCGAGTCAAACCAATGACTTGAAAATTGGTGCTTGTCGCTTCCTAGCCAGGCGCTCGGAATTATTAGGACAGGGCAAGGGCTGGTGTGCTCAGTGTCAGGATAATGTGACTGAGTGGGATACCAAGGCATGGTGCCGGCGGCCTGGTTTCCCAGTGGGACAGCACTATCAATTTGCCATGAGTGCGCACTGTCACAAGTCGGTACCTGTCCTGATATGACCTGAGATGTTGCTAGGACGTAAAACAACAACAGACAAACAAAACCGGAACTTTCTTAGATTTGATCCTGTATATCCAACATAGATGCTGGTGTACTTAGAAGGGGATGCTAAGCCAAGTTACTAAAATAGAACTGCTGCAGCCTATGGTAGATCACAATCTTGATGTGATTGGCCACATTAATTTAACAGGCCTTCACTTTGAATATCTTCAAGGTTAACCATTTAAAATACAAATTACTCTAATCTAAAGAAAAGTACATAAGGATCAAGCTAATGGGTTTATCTCAGAAAATGCCAGAAACTCTAAACCATCGGGTTATGCAACTTTAATTCTGGGAGAGAGAAAAAGGTATATATGAATATGTGTATGTATATTAAATGCACCACATATTGTGTTATTTTCCTTTGGAAGGTGAACATTTGATAAGTTCATATTTTGCAGAATATAGTCAAAACTGTGATAGTGAGACTGATATGATAGCAGTCATCCTGAGCAATAGATACGCAATTATAATAGTTTACTTATTTGCCCAAATTCGCTTTGCTTGTATGTTGGGATTTTATGTCCTGACAACATCTAAAGTCATATCAGGAAGTGTACCGACTTGCGACAGTGCACACTCACAGCAACCTTATAGTTCTGCTCCACTGGAGTACCAGGGTGCCAACACCATGACCTGATTTCCCAATCCATCACATTATCCTGATACTGAGCTACCCAGTCTTTGGCCTATCCTAGTAATGCCGAGCAACAGGCTATGTAGTGACAAGTATCAATTGTGTAAGTGATTGGTTTAACTCGACCAGGATTGGCACTCCCTACTTCCCACACACGAAGCCTACACTCTACCGATTGGGCCACCGCGTCCATTCGCGAATTCGCTCATCTTAACTGAAATATTAGTTTGGAATGCCCATAAATTTGATATGTTATCTCATGGCTGCCGAATGCACAGGTGACAGCAGACACAGACCAAAAACAGAAATAGGAAATACCAATAAAGTGCATTTGATTCGTGTGAATTGGAAATTTCAGAATCGACTCATTTTTATTTTCAACTGAAAATTGTGTTATGCTAATAAGCTGATTGTAGATTTCGGTGAGAGGGAATAGGGAATAGGACAGTTGTGAACATGCAATTGAATAATCTGCAACATAATGAGCAATGTATTAGGATTGAAGAAGGCAAAGGAAACTACTAACTGGCCAAGACCACATTGGAAACACCGGCTCTCATCTGATCACCGAAGGTAAGTAATGTCACGTCTTGCCAATCTGGGATGGGTGACCACTAGGTGCAGTATACATCTTGATATAGACTTAGTCTACCGAATCGGTTGTGGATAATAAATATCACCAGTGTCCTATTTGGTATAGATGAGGTAGAGTGGGTATGACAATTCGGAAAGAGTATTTCAAGCATATGCCTTATGGCTAGGTTAATTAATTAATTGTACCACATGATGCAGCTCAATGTGAGAATATTTACCTGTGCTGATTTTGCATTAAATTCCTAAATACTTGTTTATATATGTATTTCAACTCTAGGCAGCATTATTAGAAAATTGCCAGAACACAATTGAATAATTCAAAACAGGTATCGACTTGTGCCCCCTAATGGCGACTTGATCCTGGTAGCACTGTCCAACACGGATAACAATATGCAACTAACATATCCCTCTCAGTCACATTGTCTTGACACTGAGTCAGAGATTCCTCGCCCTATGATAAAGTAACAGTCAGGACTGACCTCTCAGGCAAGGAGCCGCATAGACGGGTAGGTGTAGATAGGGCGATAGTATCCGTGAGCCTCAATAGTTTAATGATTAGGACTGGAGAAAGACAAATGTGGGTGTGAATCCCACTCTAGCTCCAACCTTACATCAATAAGACAAAGTTTGCTTATACCCCTGTCACACTATGATGTAATGCAGTAGTGTAATCCGACGTAGGTGAAATTTGGCCATTACATCGAGATACGTTAATCGTTCGTTAAGCCTACGTCGAGATACGTCAAGATATGGCAGAGTTATGTCGAGATACGTCAAGATACATCAGAGTTATGTCGAGTTGCGTCAAGATACAGTGACACATCAAGGTATTGGACATATCCAAAAGTTTCGACGTTCTAACTCGTTGAGACACGTTACAACTACGTTGGACCGATGTTTCGCCTACGTCCACTATGTTGCATTGACATCCAATTTGGCTCTGAAATGCCAAGAATTTCAATGTATCTCGATGTAAAAAAGTGAATTTTACCTTGCCCACTAGCTGGCCTGTTACTTCATAGTATGACAGAGGTATTAGAAAAAAGAAAAAAATACCATTATGACTTATTGTGATCAGCAAAAAATAGACATTTTTATCTGAAACAAAACAAAGAAAAAATATGTATCTTATTCAATGGACCTCATTTTGTGCATAGGTCAATTCAGCCATATGACTATGCACATTGTGGTTACTGACCGCAATCGCTTCATTTCTGTATATCCCATCCACATGCATCAAGTGATCTACATAGGATTTGGCTTTCTCACCTCATTCTACTCTATTACCCGGCGACTAGGCTGCAAGACGTGATATATCACCGTGATATATTACATGGCGTGTAGCACGATATGCTGAGTGCATATGTCACCATTCTTTATAATGCGTTGGATATGCGCTCCCTATTGTATGGCAGATATGAATATATCATCAATCATCGGCACTGACTTCAGAACGAGGCTGTTCGCAGAATAATGAATACCCGAACATCTGACTATGTCACACTAGTTCATATGAAACTGGCTGACAGAAAAACAAGGGTCTTAAGTTCAAGACCACCAGACGGGATGGCCGAATGAGCTGGGAGTCCGGCTCCCATTTTGCTAGATCGTGGGAATCACTAAGAGCGCTCACTAAGAGGGCTCAATAAGAGGGCTCACTAAGAGGGCTCGCTAAGAGGGCTCGCTAAGAGGGCTCACTAAGAGAGCTTACTAAAAGAGTTCAATAAGAGGGCTAATTAAGAGGGCTTTCTAAGAGAGCTTAAAAAAGAATTCAATAAGAGGGTTCATTAAGAGGGTTCATTAAAGGGCTCATTAAGGGGGCTCGCTAAGAGAGCTTACTAAAAGAGTTCAATAAGAGGGTTCATTAAGAGGGCGCATTTAAGATGGCTCGCTAAGAGAGTTTACTAAAAGAGCTCAATAAGAGTGCTAATTAAGACGGCTCATTAAGAGGGTTCACTAAGAGAACTTACTAAAAGGGTTCAATGAGAAGGCTCGTTAAAAGAGCTTACTAAAAGAGCTCGGTAAGAGGGCTCAATAAAAGGGCTAATTAAAAAGGTTTATTAAGAGAGCTTACTAAGAGAGCTCATTAAGACTGAGCCTCATTGAGAGGGTTCAATGAGCCCTTTTATTACAAGAGAGCTCAATGAGCCCTCTTATTAAGGTAGCTCATTAAGAGGGTGCATTGAGCCCCGTTATTGAGAGTTCTCTTAGTAAGAGAAATTAAGAGAGTTAATTGAGGGGGTTCATTAAGGGAGCGCATAAATACAGCTCACTCATTAACAGTGATAATTAAGAGAGAATATGTAATTTAAAACATTATACTAGGTGATCAATAGCATGCCATTCCTCTATATATAGGCCACATTTCGCCCATTGTTCGCCGATAAGCATCCTTACATATTGAGCCTGAGAGAAGATACTCGATGCTGGTTGTGGCCAGTTGTGCACCATTACTGCATATGGTAATCTCAGGAGAGAAACATGCCATTCATGAATATCCAGTGGTGTGTAAATGTGGGCAGTAAGGCATCATTTACTCCAGGTTCATTCATCTTTTTCTTAAATGATCACAGACAATACAGACAAGATAGGAATGTAATAGCATGTTATGTTGTATGAGTCCCAGTGTATAGGCGCCAGTAAAATAATGTCACCGGCAATGGGTATTCACCCTTTTTCAAATGAAAACTATAATTTGTCTCGTTTACTGTGTTTGTAGCAGGAATCACAGTATTTTATCACATTACTAACATATATTGATCTGTAAAAGTGATTCAATTCTAACGAATATACCTACATCCATCTCATGGGTTCTAAATCAGGTAATCTCACAATTACTAACGATTAGCTGGTTGGTTCCTATTCAACAAGCCTGGATAGGTCATTTATAGTCAGTGAATAAGGACTACATTCCCAGGCTGGCATTGGCTCACTCTAGGCATGGAAGCTTATTTGGGTCTCGCTGAAGTTCCTTTTCAGGGGGCCGATAATGAGAAGGGCAGAATGTAGCGTGCCGTGCCTGGGAGGGCATGTTGAGACATTGGATCGAGTGGTTGCATGAGGACTGTGCAGCAGTCGTCTGATGTATGGAGTCCTCACAGAAGATATCATATCAAATGTGGAACCAGAAACGGTGGCCGGATCGGTAGGGCGCAGGCTTCCGGTTCGGAAGGTCGGGGGTTCGATTCCGAGTCAAGTCAAATCAATGACTTACAGAATTGATCCTTGTTTCTACCTAGCCTGGCCATCACTGATGCACACTGCCCACCCCTGATAGACACCGCCAACCCCTGATGCACCCCCCCCCCCCACACACACACAACTGATACACACCGCACATCCCTGAGACACACCGCCAACCCCTGCTGCATACCACTCATCCCTGATGGACAATGCCAATCTCTGATGCACACGCTCTCTTATCCCATAAAATGCCTTTTCCTAACCTGACCTCCTGACCTAGTTCTTAATCCCGACTCACCTCAATTGTCCTCACTCTGACCTGCTAGCACTGCCATGCTTTCTTTTAACCGCACAATTTCACCTTCCCTCTTCTAAGCCACTACATATTCAACAGTGCCACAAAGAACTTCCAACGGAATAAATGTCGCCATCCTGAGCCAAACTGCTAAATCAATCTCATCATTATTGCACTTGCTTAATTCATCAGTAGCTCAGATATCAACCAAATGATTCCCACATTGGAGATACAAAAAATCCAAAAACTTCATTAAACAGATTTATTGATTTCTCCATGTTCACGTCTGTTTGCTGAACCCATCGCCATCTAGGCGTCCTAATAAAAGAAACCTGAACTATATGTAATGGTCCATCTTCATCAAAGATCAAGTGGGCCATCGGAAATAAAATAGAGTAGAAAGTCAAGTGTTTGTGGTAAACAAAAAAATCTTTTAAAAGAACAAAAATCCTTTTTAAAAAAAGAAGTAGAAGGAAGGAAGTAGACGACATTGCCCTTCAAGGATGCTTAACCATGACACCATGTGTTTTTTGTTGTTTTACGTCCTAGCAACGTCTAAGGTCATATCAGGACGGGTACCGACTTGTGACAGTGTGCACTCATGGTGCCTTTGTAGTGCTGCCCCATTGGAAGACCAGGCTGCGAGCACCATGAACTGATATCCTACTCAGTCACATTATCCTGACACTGAGCCAACCAGTCTTTGCCCTATCCTATTAATGCCGAGCACCAGGCTAGGAAGCAACAAGTATCAATCTTTAAGTCATTGGTTTGACTCGACCAGAATTCGAACCCACGAACTCATGGGTTCGGATATCCAGATCTCCCAAAACAGGAGACGGACCCTCTACTCATTCGCCACCCAGTTTGGTCCCCCCGCTAAAGAAAAGAACTAGGAAGCCCCACAACGGAAGCTTCGCAAAGTCCCCTTTAAATAATAGTGACTTTGAATCCCTTTACTCATCCTCTATAAGCTATGCGATTCCACCTAACTCTTCCCTGTCTGACGTCATAGTATAGGCACAGCTAAGCTCCAGCCTATTTTGTAGGAATTGATCCTTCCAATGATATTAAGCCTACCTACCAACCGTAAGATAAATGACCACAGTTGTAAGAGCAATATTGATTTTCTTTTGTTTCTAGAATATAAATATTGCATTGGAGTTGCATAACCCGATGGATTTGAGTTCTGTCGTTTGTATTGTTAAGATAAATATATTAGGTTGACCATTATTACCTACTATATTTCAGTTTTAAGTCTCTTATATTCTAAATAATTGAGGTTGGGTTATATTTGCCATGGGAACATGTAACAGATTTATTTCGGTGTGCACACCGAAATGCTGGATATTATGGACTTCAGCAGTAACACTTTCTATTAAATTAATTTAGTATTCCTTCTATGCAGCAGTAAAGGCTTAATTAGTGCATCAGTATCTAAGTGAGATATGCACGATTAATGAGATCTAGCTACATATTGGTTACTTAAATTTGATGCTTCATTTGGGATTATGCAGCTTTAAGAGATAGTGAAAATATGTTCAAATTAATCGTGCACAACTTTAAAGTTGCATAGTCTGATGGTTTTGAGTTTCTGTAATTTTTCTGAAATAAATATATTAGATTGATCACTATTATCTACTTGATATTGTCATGGGGGTGATGAAAATGGGAAATATTGCGCCTAGAGCGGGACTCGAACCCACATCTCTCTGCATTCCGGGCCAGTGTGCTAACCATTACACCACCTAGGCTCCCTGATATCAACACACTCCCCACGCCTACCTGTCTATGTGGTTACTTGCCTGAGAGGTCAGTGCAGACCACTACACTCGTCCCCCTGGAATTGTAAGTCTTGTAATGCTTACAATTACATACATACAGGCAATGCACTAACACATACATACACAGGGTAGGTTCAACAACCATACAGCGCAAAGCTTGTACAGGATCCTGATCACGGCAACCAGTGTCGTGGGGGTGATGAAAATGGGAAATACTGCGCCTAGAGCGGGACTCGAACCCGCATCTCTTTGCATTCCGGGCCAGTGTGCTAACCATTACACCACCTAGGCTCCCTGATATCAATAAACTCCCCACGCCTACCTGTCTATGTGGTTACTTGCCTGAGAGGTCAGTGCAGACCACTACAATATTAGTTGAAAGTTATTTAAAGTTATGTATATGGTACACTTTTGGGATATTTGAAGTGTGAACATGGAACATAAGTCTTGGCAAACTTGCCAAACCTGTTGACACCCTAGACTTCCGTGGTAACAGGTTTGATTAAATTGACCCATATTCCCTTCTATGCAGAAACAAATGTTAATTAAGTGTATAAGTATCTAAGTTAGATATGTCAAATCAAATCTAGATAATTGTTTTAATTTTGAAAATGTGAAACTTCATCGGACTATGCAGAGTGAGTGGGATGTTCGGGGGTTAATCCACCTTTCAATGCTGAGAAACAGATGGGAAATTTCAATGAAACAGATGGGAAATTCCATTCAAGGGCTGAGGAGGCTGATTGCGTTGTCTGCTACATCAGCGTCCTAATCCTGGGGGTTACAGGGTGGAGATTGATGGATATGGTGGTGAGGACAGGATGGGGAGGGGGAAATGGGGGCGGGGAGTTGGGGGGGGGGGGCTGACTAAGGTCAGCAAGAGCAATGCCAAACAGGGAGATTACTTTGTCACTGAGTGGCAGCTAGCTGATCTTGACTTTATTTGTTTGTTGGGGTATTAAAGGTAATATCACGACAGGTACAGACTTGCAGACTCATATCAACTTTATAGTGCTGCCCCACTGGAAGAATAGGTCACTGGTATTATAACCCGATATATCACTCAATCGTATTATCCTGATACTGAGCAAACCAGTCCTTGCCCTATCCTATCAATGCCAAGCGACTGCCTAGATAGCGACAAATATCACATTTTTTAGTCATTGGTTTGACTCGGCTGGGGTTCAAATGTATGACCTTCCACACGGGGAGCCAGTCAGTGTTCTCACCGATTCGGCCTTCCCGTCCGGTCGGCTTATCTTAACTAGGGGTTAGTAAATGTACCTTCTTTAATTGCCATGCCTCTATTTATCACACAAGGCAGCAAGCAGTGTGTGGGTGTTAAAGTTACATAGTCCGATGAAAGCAACACATTTTCCAAACCAAAACACTGACCTACATTTGATTCTATTTATCTAACCAGAGAGCGTGTATATAAACAGATGAGAGGGACAACTCCCATACTAGAGCATGTAACATCTGCAGACTGTGGCGCTCCAAGTGGTGGTTGTTGAACAGTATATGACACAGCTGTCAAACTCAAGGCATTGTCAATGGCCGTGAGCAATCTTCCTACAGAAAAAGTGAAATATCTCTAAAACTACACCACCTAGAAACAAACTGATTGGAATACACATAGAAAACATGTTTACCAACAAGATTATATTAAATTAATATGGTTAGGGTTCTGGATTTCTATTAATTTGGAATAAAACTGATGTTTTTCACTACGCGTACGGCAAACTCAAGGCATTGTCAATGGTCGTGTGCAATCTTCCTACAGAAAAAGTGAAATATCTCTAAAACTACACCAAATAGAAACAAGCCGCTTAGTACACATATAGAAAACATGTTTACCAAAAAGATTATATTGAATTTATAAGGTTAGGGTTCTGGATTTCTATTAATTTTGAATAAAAACAAATGTTTTGCACTGAGCGTACCGGCAAACTCAAGGCTTGTTCAACACTAACCGCCAGGAACGCCACTGTAGCCTGTGTTACTGTTTTTCGCGGGAGTTGTCCCTCTCATCTGTTTATATACATGCTCTCTGATCTAACTTAGATACTGATGCACTTATTAAGCATGTTTTGCCATATAGAAAGAAATACCAAGTGAATTAAATATAACCTGTCACTGGAGAAGCCTATGGTGTCAGAGTTTTGGCGTACTTGACCAAATTAATTTGCCATCTTTGCACTTCAAATATCTCAAAAGTTAGCCATTTAAAATAAAGTTCCTTCAAAATAACGGAAGGTATATTATAACGATAAACCTAATATATTTATCTCAGAAAATTACAAAAACTCAAAAACCAACAGCCTCTGCAACTTTAAATGTAATTTCCCGCTACAGAAAAAAAGACAATTCGTTACCAGTGCTAGCGAAACGTGAGGCATCGGGAAAGGCCAAGCGTGCATTAGGGATAAGTTCTACTGCTGCAGGCAACATTTTTGCAAACACAAAACCATTAAATGTGGAGGACATTAAACAGAAAGGCCCTGCAGTTCTCCACAAACATTCACATTTAAGTTTGACCCGCCGTTCATGTTCCATGGATTGTATTTAGGTCACTTTCTGTAGGCCTATCTACTGTTCGTGTCTGAAAAGGTTACTTTCGGATCGCTCATTTATTAATTCAAACCAAATATGGTGAGTGGAGTTTAGTTTTGGTTATCGGGGATGATGTATATCTCTCAAGTTCATGAATAATGACAGTAGTAATGGGGCTGTCACACTACGACGTAACGACGTCGGCGTAGGGAGAACGTGAAGAACGTTGAACTTCTCGGCGTGGTATGCAAATTTGGGCACAAGTTGAACGTGGATGCAGCATAGTGGACGAGAGAGTAACGGTGGTAAAGCGTAGTGATAGAGTCATTCAACGAGAGAGGACAACGTAATGACGCTCAGGGAACGTTATGTACGTTATTCCAACGCCAGAACTACGTTGCTTTACGTTGCATTATGTTACGAACGTCATGCAACGGTGGCAAAACGCTAAACGTACGTTGGACGTACGTTAGGCGTACGTTATCCCGACGGTTTCACTACGTGGACTGCACTTTTCCACCGGCTTTAATGTGGGTCAACATAGTGCAACGTAGTGCAACGTAGTGACCAGCGTTTGACTAACGTCTGTTTAACGTCATTGACGTTCGCCGAACGTGTACAGAACGTTCTAGTTACGTCGAAAGTTTTGAACAGGTTCAAAACTTTGACGCGCGCCGACGTAACACGACGTAAAGGGACGTGCTTCAACGTCAATCTAACGTCATTCTGACGTCATCATAACGTAATCCAACGTAGGTCAACGTAATGACGAAACGTGATCACGTCAGGCTTACGTTTGCTCGTTACGTCATAGTGTGACAGGGGTATAAAGCAGACTCCGGTAAATTGCTGCAGCTATCTGATTAAACTGGCACACTTCAGCTACATGCACCTTTTGCCATTCTAGACTGTATTGTAGGCCTGTCTCACACTAAATGACAATTTAACTTGAACCCTGTGGATGATCCAATATTTCCACTTCCATGCAACCAACCAATGATGTGTTCATGGAGGTATCGGTCAGTGTTAACGGGTTATAGTGATGTTTGTTTGTTGTTGTTTTACATCTGAGCAACATCTAAGGTCATGTCAGGATGGGTAACTACATGTGACAATGTGCATTCATTGTGACTTTATAGTGCTGCCCTACTGAGAGACCAGGCCATCGGCACTATGACTCGATATCTCACACCGTCACATATTACCCTGATACTGTGCTATCCCGTTCCTATCATATTAATTCCGAGAAGCAGGATATTTAGTGACAAGTATCAATTTTATAATTCATTGGTTTGACTCAGCTGGGATTCGAACTCTCAATGTACCACACGGAAAGCCTGGATAGAGCAAGGACTGATTACCTCAGTATCAGGATAATATGACAAAGTGCAGAATTGGGTCATGGTTCTCAAGGTTTTGTCTCCCAGTAGGGCAGCACTATAAAGCTGTCATGAGTGTGCACTACCACAAGTCGGTACCATTCCTGATGCGAACTTAGATGTTGCCAGGATTGAAAATCCCTAACAAACAAACAACCCTGTCCATTTTGTCATCTTTTAATCCAATCAGAGTGAGTCCTTATACATGTTGGCCGCACTAACGTGAGTAATTTTCCACACGAGGCAACGGGCAGCTTATCGCGCATCTCAATATGTGAGGTAAAAGTGACACATATTCTATGTGTTCGTTGGCATGGTGATTTCGATTAGCTGTTGATAGTCACTCCTCCCACAGAAAATTCTTTTTCAAGTGGACAATTCTACTGAAATCGTCTTATAAGTCACTCTGGAACATGCCTGCTGGAAGGAAGAAGTGTGGGCGTCCAGACCTTTCATGTGAAACAACTAAAAAGCGAAGGAAGACTCCGTCTTGTTTGCAGGCCAGTGTCCAAGAACAAATATCAGATGATTCGGGATCGAATTGTGTGCCAATGGCCCTGCGCACACCTCCCATGCTACAAGTTTCTGCACTCCAACAAGAGACGTTACATCAGCTGAGAGAAGAAAACACATGACTTCGTCAAGATTCATTAGACTTCACAAGTAGGCTGAACGTTTTGGAGAAGATAGCGGCAATACCGCTGTCAGACTCACCACGACAGCCAGTGCAACTGTCACTGCCCCGGCCTCAGTCGTCAAGCTTTAATCATTGGGCCTCACTCACAAGCCCAGTCCTTCCCCGATCTCTCCCGCCCATGTCTCCACTTCCTCACTGCATCACGCCTAACATTACATGACTTTACCAAGGTACGTCACAGGCATACTTTGACAGGCAGCATTCGGCAGTGCCAGTCTATGCAAAGCCCAGTGCTGCACCTGTATATCAAGTGACATATCCTACATCTCAGCAATTCCAGCCTCATCACACAGTGACAGCAGATTTACTAAATGCACAAAGGTATGGCGCTTCTCCCTCATAGCTTGTAAAAAGATCTAGCAGGGTGAGGCACCCTGGGCAGAGTACTTCTTGATGTCAGGAGAGTGACACCCCAGCCTTCCTTCCCTGCTGTCAACCGCCCCGCTGTCTTCCAGCATCAGGAAGATTTGGCACAGATGGCCATTACATGGGACTGTCCCACTTGCAGGTGCTGGTTCGAAAAAGTGTTCTTAATGATAGCGGATGGTAGACTGAGGGAAGGTTAGCAAAACTTGGCAGCGATTAAGGATCTGCAGCGGGACATCTGTACCAATGCAGTAAGAGCAATGCAGTCTCACCCTCAAAATGTTTACTCGGTGGACATATCTCGGCCCCAGCCCACTCAACAATGCATCTCTCCCTCCTCTAATTCCACTACCCCTATAAATGTGAAGGAGGACTACAATAAGGAGGCGGATGGGAAAGCGTGTTTTCCATGGAATTGGGGAAGGGACTGCGGGTTCTCAGCATCGCATGGAAGTTTGCCAGCTCGGTTTGTGCACATTTGTGCATGGTGCACATATAGGTTCAAGCAGGCTCTTCCACATAAAGAACACAACTGCTTAAAGAAAAGACGATATGTAGACAAAAGGCAGCGGCTGATACGGCCAATGCCACTGCAGCTGTAAGTCATGTTGCTGTGAACTCTGTACCATTAATACCATGTCATGACAATGCGTTGAATAATAAACCGTATATAATCTAACCAATGTGACTGCAGCTTTATGTAACCAATCTAATGACCTAGATAACATTAAGGTGCACCCGCACTACTCTACTGACCCAGTAAAGCCCACGCTTGACAACCATGCAGCGCAAGATAACGTAACAATTAGTAAGCGAGAAATGTTGCATGACAATATGGCCCAAGAAACCCCAGTAATTAAGCCACCTGCTGTGATAAATAATCCCCTTTCTTCGGAAGCTAATATGATAACAGATGTACTAATACTACCCAAGCAAATGATAATTGAATTAGAGCCAGCTATCTCACAAGTGGAGTTTGACTGGCATGACATGCCTATAGAACTTGAACTCTCATGCACTGTTGATAACTGACAAAGTAAGTTTACCCCCCCCCCTCCTTCTCCATTGCAATTTAGATCATCACTCATGACATTCTGGCCGAAGTCAGATGACTTACAGTGGCAACAATTTAGTAGTTATAAAAATATATTCGATAAATTAAGGGAGACAGGCCTTCCAAATTACTTAAAAGCATGCATCCCCGTACCGTCAGGCCTGTCAATAATAAATTGGAGGCTGTTATTAAGTGATTTCCCTGATACATCTGTAATAGATCTCTGAGATTTTTGGCTGGCCGTTAGATTACACCTTGCCTCCTGGCTGTTGCTGGACTGAAAACGAATCACCCTATTCTAGCAATGGCCATTTATAAAATGAACCAACTGGCAATGGATGGGTATGACATCCACCTATGCTGGGTGACTGGCCATGCCGGCATAGAAGGAAACTAATGAGCTGATCGGGCTGCGAAGAAGGCCCTGAACTGTGATCTTGAACCGTGTCTGATCACTCACTCTGATCTGAAACCACTGATAGCCACCCACATAAAATCCAAATGGCAACATGAGTGGGATGAAAACATTAATAAACTTAAAGAAATTGAACCATCTGTGGGAAAACCACCACAGACTCATGCGGGAGGTCGGCGGGACCAAGTGGTCCTTAGCCACTGCCATATTGGCCACTGGTGGCTTACACATGGTTTTCTGCTCAAGGGGGAACCTCCCGCTGAATGTATTGGGTGTCAGTCCCCGCTGACACTCAAACACATTTTACTAAGTTGCGTTGATTTGTTGGCCCTGCGCCAACAATTCTAGACTGCAGACAGTATGCATGACCTTTTTACTAAAGTAAAACAAGAAAACATTTGAGCCTTTTTGAGGGCAGCTGGACTGTACCACCTCATATAGTTTACTAAAAGAATTCTATCAATTATTAATAAAACTTTTCTTTTTCTATGGGAATTTGTTTCCCTTAACCACAAATATATGATTATGAGCTTTCTAATTTAATGAGTGTCTATTGGCACAAAATTGATTGTCTGCTTTTACATGTAAAAGCGATGGTTTTAATAACAACAACAAAACATTTCTCGCTGTGAATATGGCCTATGCTGCCGACACAGTGTAAAGCAACCACCAATCAATCAATCAATCAGATTACACCTGAACATCAATACACATACCTACTTTTAAAAATCACTCATTAGCTGCAGATTCAGACTTACACATTAACACATCAGCAATGAAAAGCAATTAGGCACACTCTTAGGCCCGTTTAATGGTCCCCCATTTATTCTGTGGTGTCAAATAAGCCCAATGATGACAAGGCCAAAAAAGATCTCAGAGGATAAAAGAATAATAATCGACCTAAGTTTCCCACTAGGTAAGAGTGTTAACGCCGGGATAGTGAAAGGTTTCTATCTAAGATCTCAATTTAACTTCTCCCTACCATCGGTTTCAACTCTAACAGACAGACTTACAAAAATAGGTAATGATGCATGGCTATGGGGAGCAGACCTGGCAAGAGCTTACATACAGTTGAGGGTCTGCTCATTATCAACACCTTTATTAGGCTTATCACTGAATAATAATTATTTTATAGACATCGCCCCACCATTCGGGTGTAGAACATGAGCGCTGGAATGTGCCCGTACAACGAGAGCCATTGTCTGGCTCTTAGGACAGGAAGGATTCTTTAGCCTTTGCTACCTAGATGACTCCGTACGACTAGAAAGTACTAAAGAAAGTACTAAAGAAAAGGCAATCAAAGCATATGATTATTTCAACCAACTGACAACAAAATTAGGCCTTACCCTAACGGAAGAAAAGTGCACCTAACCAACCACCTCATTAATTTGGCTAAGCTTTGTAATTAAGACAATCAATATAACAGTAACGTTACTCAAACAAAAGATACAAGAAGTGCTGACAGAATGTAAGGCCTGGAAAGATAAGTCCTTGGCTTCTCGTAAGCAAATACAAAGCCTAGTGGATAAACTACAACATTTAGCGAAATGCATTAAGCCAGCAACTGGGTTCTCAAATAGAGTACTAGCAGCACTTAGGACAGCCCCTTATACAGGTCGATATGAATACGATCCGAGTCTATTGCTTGACCTGGAATGGTTTGAGGTATTCGTACATGACTAGATCTAGTTGGGTTATTCAATGGAACTCGACATTGAAAGCTGGGGGAGCCTATTTTCGTCAGGCTTTCTATTTGGTAAGGTACCCTGCCCAGGTAACTGAGCTAAACATGTCAATTACACAACTAGAAGCACTCAATCTGGTACATGCGGTTATGTTTCTTCTTCCCGAGAAACTGCATGATTTCAAAGTAGTTGTAAACACTGATAACAGCACATCGCAACAGCTGCTAGAAACTGGGAATTTAGAAACTGGGAATTTAGAAAGTATGTGCCTGTGCACGTTAACTATGGCTCCTTTCGGCAGAGCATGATTTTGAATTGCAAATAAAGCATAAACCTGGTCGAGATCTTGTTCTAGCAGACGCACTCCGTAGGTCTTTTGACAATGATAACAGTAAAATTGCTGCTAACCAGTTATGTGAGTCGCTAACCTCAAACAAATTGACATCCTGTTTTCACTTGATGTGCTTAAATTTATGATTGACTTAACAGTGCCTGGAAGATAGCAATCTTTTTGGCTCTATCTTCCAGGCTACTCGATAATCCACCACCAGAGGACTGCTGGATCAATATGCAAGCGCACTCACCCCGAGAACGTCGAGAAACAAGACCACACACATAAACCACTACCTGCGGTTCTGCCAACTGCACAGTGTATCAATATAAAAACCATGTGTTTATGATCTTTTGTCTTTCTTACTATTTTTAAGTGACAGGTTGAAGTCTCCCGGGGCCATCATGAACTACTTCAGCTCTGTCAGAATCTGGCTCAGAGGAACTACAGGTAACATGCTAGCATTTGATGCGCATGAGGTCAAGGTAATGAAAAGGGGTCTCTTTAAAAACTGCTGCTGTCCTATACTTCCCGGTAACGATAAAGTAATTGGTGTCATACATCTGTGGATTCACTGGTATTCCTCTTCAAGGGAGCTGCTCATGTGTTCTTAAATATGTTGTCCTCTTACATGCATGCATCTCTTACTGGATTATCATTAATATAATATATATCTGTTATGCATTACTGATAAACTTACTCTTAACATTGGTCCTTGTCGGCTGCTCGAGAATAATGACAATTAACTAGATACTAAAACCTGCTGTCTCTCTGATTGTTGGACTATGTAGTTTGAACGTCATCTCAATAACACAATGTAATACTAGTTAAGAATTGTCTCTGCCGGCCGCTTGATCTATACTCTTCTCTGTTATGTGGTTGGTCAACAATGTTGTTCGATTGTCACCCGGTTAACGCATGTCATTGCTCACGGACACAGCTGACTGAGAGGCATGAGTGGGTTAATCAAGGCTTTTATTCGGGCGTTGCCCAACCAGCGGCATGTACATTGATTGTGTATCATCGGGCAAGAGGCGAACGAGCGAAGGCCACGATATATTGGGAAAATGAAATGTGATGAGGGCATATGAGTCATGTGAATGATTTAACAAACAAGTAATCAATTACGTTAAAGTAGAATAGCAATAGTTAATGATAAAAATATGAAATTATCAGAAATGTGACATTTAAGTAGGTGTGATCTGTCAACTGCGCGGGTGTCAGTCGCTCATTAGATGGTATTCTTTATTTTTTAGTTTAAAACTGGTTTTTGGTTTTGTTGATTGTTGTGGGCCCAATCAACTGCAGGCGTGGATGGGTGGGTAAAATTGGAGGTGGGAAGTGGTCAGTGTGGGCATTTGGAGAAGACTGACCAACTTCGGTGGCTCCGGAAGACACCAGGATAGTGACTGGCCATGATGGCTGGCAGGAGTTGCTATATAGGCAAGAGGGGGGAAGATGGCTTCCCCCCTCTCCCCCCCCCCGCATCACTCCCCCCACCCCTCCCCACCACCACCACAGTAGTGGCAAGGTGGGAGGGCTTCGGCCTTGAGCCTGCCATGTCCAGCAATGACACCGAATGAGCGACCTCACTCATTCAAGACCATGATTGTTAAGTTGGTCCAATATCAAATATTAATTTACATCTTGTGTCTTGTTTGTCCGAGTGTGGTGAATTACAACTGTTTATGCATTTCGGGATGAGTTGTGTCTATCTATTCACATGGTCGCCACCTACTGGAGGAAATGATATAATGAATGGGGGGGGGGGGTGGAGATGGGTGAAATATCCGCATAGATATTGCATATATGTGTTTTATTCCACCAAGAGGAGGGTTCTTATGTCGTTGACATTTCAGTTTCAATGCCTTATACACACAGCTCAAAAGAGAGACCTTTCAGTCGCCATTATCAAATGTCATCGCATGTTAGGTGAACTCGACCAGCGATCAGAATGTACCTAGGACACGCATAAAGGTGAACTATGAAATAAATAGACCGTAAAGACTGAATATCCTGCATTATCACCACATTAAGAAATCTGTTTGTTGGGGTTTTATATCCTGGAAACATCTAAGGTCATATCAGGACAGGCACCGACTTGAAACAGCTCGCACTCATGGCGACTTTATAGTGCTACCCTACCGGAATACCACACTGCCGGCATTGTAGATTGATTTCCCACTCACTCATATTATCCTAACACTGAACTAACCACTCCTTGCACCATCCTTGAAATGCTGAGGGCCAAGCTAGGTAGCAACAAGTATCAATTTTGTAAGTCATTAGGTTGACTTGGCTGGGATTCGAACAACCTGCGCTCCAACTGATTCAGCCGCCGCGTCCGGTGATTAGAAATCTATTTTTAGACCTAACAGAATCAGTAATAGAACCTACGTTGTAGTTGTCAGTGATTGAATCCAATATATCAGAAAGAACTCTTAAATAGCCCTACAGAGAACATATCCAGATGGATCGGAAATTTCAGAAGGCAGCCTCAGTTATTCATTATTTCACATCATGTTTCGTCAGTTTAAATCCCATGTCGGATTTCTCCAAGGCCGACATGAGGTGCATGTGCTTCAAATGACATGACCCACTCACTGGTTAGGCAAGTAAAAGCCACCTGCAAGTCATCATGATCTCTGGTAGATAAAGTATTCACCCTGTACTGGCAGTACACAGGTGAATACCAACCCTATATAAAAACGGTCGAAAAAGCGGGTTAAGGAAATGAGAGCCTAATTTCACAATCTATGAAGCAACATTTATTCTTTGTATATGTCTTATTGATAGCCCTCTACCTTTGAGTTGAAAAATATAATATAATATCTAGTTTAATAAGATTTAAAAGTGAAATCGATGGCATTCTGTGGCCGCCATCTTGTCTTTTTGCATTCTCACCCATTTCACCAACTCTGTGGTAATATATGCAACCATTTGATACTGGAGCCACAGTTTCTAGTTCAGGTTCCATACTAAACTTATTTTCGCCTGTATTTACACTACGTTGTCCTTCACCCGTGTACTACAAGTACCAGGTGAATCTTTTATCTAGATCCCTGGCTTTTAGCATAATATGCCTCCATTGCAATGATGACACCTGACCAGCCGTCTCCACAGGTAGTCATCTGTCTTTAGGCAATATTTTATATTTAGCGAACACTGTCACGTTTTGTGGCTCAGTGTTAAAAGATGTCAACGGGGAAATAGTGCTGATTCTACACTCAACACACCGTGGCTTCGAACCCCGGCCATGTTAAACCCTTGACTTACACATTTGGTATTTGTTGACACCTTGTCTGGTACTCGGCATTACTAGGGTAGGGCAAGAACTGGTTAGCTCAGTGTCAGGATAATGCGACTGAGTGGGATATCAGGTCATGGTGCTGGTAGCCTGGTCTCTCATTCGGGCAGCACTAGGAAGTCGCCATGAGTGCGCACTGTCATAAGTCAGTGCCCATCCTGATATGACCTTCGTTTTGCTAGGACGTAAGGGTCTTACAACCAAACAACAAACAAACTGCTTGTTCCAATATATTTTACTCAGTGCAATTTTAGAACAGTGTAGGATACATAGCAGAAAGAATACACCTAAGTGTTTGTGTTGATTAATAAAAGCTACACATTATAAATATTAATGTCCAAAATGGAACACCTGTCATTGAGGTAAATGTATTCCCATAGCAAACTCATCGACCATTTTGAAAGATGTTAAATCATCGTCGATCTTGTGTACTGGTATTATTAGTTAGGTTTCTCGAATAGGTTGCGCATGCTTTTTACCTCAAAATATGAACCATGTAGAATATGAAATTGTCTGAAGGACGTAGGGAATAAACCTATATGCCAATTATAAATACATTCTAGAAGGTGTTGGTTGGTACTTGTGTAGCTGCCTGGAATACATCTAGGTCTTTATTAATAACAGTTCATTGATCAGTTTGGGTAGTAGCAGATGTGCTAGAGGTCAGTTGGTCACAGGACTTTTTTCTTATATCTGCCTTACTTTAATTTGAATGAACTTTTATTTTAAATGGGTTATACAGACAAAGAAACTTATTTATTTTGGCCACATCATTCGTCTGAGTTCAATATGCCGTACATTGTTGGAAGGGAAGGTGAATGGCAGCAGAGGGAGAGGGAGACCAAGAACATCATGGTTTACAAATATTTCACAGTGGACAGGCTTGAATTATTCACAGTCTATCAGAACAGCACACCATCGGGACAAGTGGAGAACCATTGCATCCAACCCTCGACTAGAGGACGAAACTATTGATTGATTGATTGATATTTGGAGATATTTCAAGTGCACACATGTCAAATTAATCTCGGTAAGCACATCAAAGCTCTGATACCAGAGACTTCAGCATTAATAAGTTCTATTAAATTGACTCAGTCTTCCCTGCTATGTGGCAACAAATGCTTAATACGTGCATAGGCTACATATCTAAGTTAGATAGTTAGAATCAAATCCAGGTAATTGCATTGGTTGTGAAATCTTCATGTTTTTATCGGACTATGCCGTTTTAACTTTAAGAGAATTTCCTTTATCGCTGGAATCTTCTAAGTGCCCACATTCTAAGAGAACCCTGATTCTCCATCTTGTTGGTGTGGGCCTCACCAGTAAGTAATTTGGGGACTGCCTAGAAAGGTAATTCCCAATCCTCCCATCAGGGGGATTTAAGTTCATGGTGTCGTGTGCCAAGGTCTTCTAAGGTAGCCGTGGTATGTTTGTGGTTAATGGTTACATCCTCACCTCGTGGAACTCAATGTGTGTACCTAACATGAGTGGCAATATTTGTAATATACTGCCAGCTGCAACACGAAATGCAGAAAACATATCAGTGTTTAAGAAACTACTAAAAAAATAATGTAACCTAGAAATACAGTTGAAAGCTGGATTTTGGACTGTTTGCAATCTACAGTTACAAAACATAAACAAGAAGCAAGAAAACCTAAATTATTACTCAAACTAAATTCCAAAGATTTGAATCAAATTGGACTAGTGCTACGCAGCAGTGAAACAAGTATTAACACACTTATCCATTATGAGCAGGGTAAATAAATTCATCACACAAAAATAAAAGACAACAAAATAAGATGTGTGAGCAGTGTTCACTATGTGCGCAGTGTTTACTTACTCACTTGTCACCATATATATTCAATATGCCTACATTAAAGTCCGATGGTTTTGAGTTTCTGTTTTTTTCTAAGATAAATATTTTTTAAATGATTGTTATAACCTACCTTACATTAATTTGAAGTAACTATTATATTAAATGGCTAACGTTTGAGATATTTGAAGTGTAAACATGTCAAATTAGTTTTGGCAAGTACGCCACATTTCTGACACCATAGGCTTCTCCAGTAACAGGTTCTATTCAATTGACTCAGTATTGCCTTCTATGCAGCAACGAATGCTTAATAAGTCCATCTGTATCTAAGTTAAATATGTAGAATCAAATCTAGATAATTGTTTTGATTTTGAAAAAGTGATGCTTCACCAGACTATGCAACTTTAATAGGTTTTATTGCATGCAACTCAATAGGTAGCAACAACCACAATGTTGGACCCACACGTCCCCCCCCCCCAACACACACGCACCCACCACCACCCATGTTCAGCAGTCTGAAATGTAATAGTGCCAGACAGGGACTGGTCGTGCTGAGGGATGACCCCCGACCTCTGACCTATGACCCCCAACTCAACGCATGACCTTATGACAGCCATGAGGGCATTTCCGCTCGTCTGCTTCAACGTCTACTCAACAAAACAGTCAATCCACCTCGCCCTAAAGCAGTTAAATATAAAACAAGAAAAACAGGCTACAATGGTTTATTTTGTTTTATATTGTTCCCCTGGGTGTAACATATCGTAGTAGTGGACACAAACAGCTCTAGTTCATAAGTGTCTTTATTAGCGTTCATGATTCACAATCACAACTCCGCGCCGGTTACGTGACCTCTGCGCCGTTCCCGGGGGCGTTCATGAAGTACATCTTACATCTTCCTTTTTATATAAACGAATGAACATAGCTTATACATTAATTTCTCATCTTTACTTCGGGTTCTTACAGTTGCGAGATCTCCTTACAACTAGAAGTCCGTAGTTTTGCTTCATCACATTTCTGAAAATAAGTATCACCATCACCTTGAGCGTGTAGCTCTCTTACGACTATGAAGTATGTTAACTACTTTTTTTAGTCTTTTTTTTTATGACAGGTAATGTTATTACCCAAACAGGTGTCATTTATTTTATCTTATTTCTTGAATTTCCGTCTGTTAAGTACACAAAATTGGTTTGGTAATGCGATATATATATGTATATGTCTGCCTATGTGAATACATTTAATTCCGTTGCAATGTTATATCAGTTCTACTTTACATTTTGTATCAAACATTGCTTCGTCAATTTTCTCTTAATACATATTATTACACATGATATAGATCTTATTATACTAACATGGTATGCAATTTTTTTTATTTTTCTGTGATTCATTTATTACCGATGATTCTATCAAGCTGTTTTGATCTCTCTTACATTACAACACTGTGCCTGTTGATCGGTTTACTCACTTGGCCGTGTCGTGTTGTGTAATGCGTTGTTGGTTTGTCTGCCTGGTTTGTTTGGGTGTTTTGAGTGCCTTTTGGGTGTTGCGTTGTCATTTGATTTGCCGGTATGCCGTTGTTCTTGTTTTTATTTGGGCATTTGATGATGTGTTTCCGGTATCTTCATATCTGTTTGTTGTCTGGGGTTATTATGTTGTTGCTTCGGGGATATGATTATGATGGGTTTATGATAGTGCCTTTGGCCCATCTGTTGTTTTGATCTATACCTCACTGTACCTCCTTTCTTCAGTGGTTTGTGTCTTGTTGTGCCTCGTTTGTCGAAGTGTTTCTTTTGATTGCTCTGCCGCTTGGTCATTTGTATTGGCATGTTTCTCTGTATATGTGGTTTTAATTTCTTTGGGGCTTTGGGAATTTGTTATCTAAGTGTTCTTGACATCAGTAGTTGCGCTGGGGAGGCATCTAATCCCTGCATGTGTGCATTACGATAGTCTAGTAGTGATATGTTTATATCCCTGTTTTCTAAGATCAATCTTTTTAGCAATCTTTTTACAGTTTGTACGGATCTCTCTGACTGCCCGTTGCTTTGGGCATATATGGGGCTAATGTATATGGGCTTGAATCCATGATCTGATGCAAATTTTCTTTATTCTGTGATGGTGAATTGCGGGCCGTTATCTGATGTTACAATTTTGGGAATACTCTATTTACCGAATACTTTTTTTAATTCTTCAATTGTGTTCTTGCTCGTAGTTGATTTCATTTCTACAATTTCTGAGAATTGACTATAGTAGTCTACTATTAATACAAAATGTTGGTGTTGCACGTGGATGAAGTCTACTCCGATTTTCTGAAAAGGCAATTTCGGAATCGGGTGTGGAATTAGTGGTTCTGATTGCTGGGTTTTTCTGAATTGCTGGCATATTTTGCATTGGTTGACTACATCTTCTATGTGGCTATTAATGCCAGGGCTGTCTCTTGCGATTTGTTTACACTTCTCCCTACCGTGGATTCATTAACCTTTTTCACCATTTGCTTTTGCATGGATTTAGGTATTATTAATATGTCATTTTCTACTAGAGCGTTGCTGCTTTCTACTGTAATCTCAACTTTAGACGTGTAATACGGTCTTACTTCGTTATTTAATTTATCCTTATCCTCTGGCCACCCGTCCTTTGTCAGTGTTATTACTTGTTTTAGTACATTATCACTACTTGCTTCGTGTGCTATTTGTTGCATGTAGTCTTTCGCGATGCTGATCTCGGGCACAATTACTTCTTTGTCGAACAGGTTTGTGGGGTTGGTCTTTATGGAGTGCACACATGGCAGGGTGTCTGCAAAGTACATTTATTTTCCTTGAACGTGGGTCACATTTAAATCATAATTTTGCAGGCACATCCGCATGCGCTGCATTCTAGCAGATAATAAATGAAGTGGCTTTTGCATGATCGATACTAGGGGTTTGTGGTCAGTTTGGATTCTTATGGGTTTACCGTAGATGTATTCGTGAAACTTTTTACACCCAAAGCAAATGGCCAAAAGCTCCTTTTCGATGATGGCGTAATTTGTTTCTGCTTGATTAAGGGATTTTGAAGCCATGGATACCGGTCTATTCTCTTGAAACAATGTGGCCCCTAACCCCAATTTGCATGCATCCACCTGCAGTACTATTGGTTTATTAGCATTGTACAATTTCAATACGGGTGCACTTATTAATAGGCCTTTAAGCTTCTGAAATGCCTCTGCTTAGCTTTCTTGCCAGTGCCATGCAACGTCTTTTTTTAACACTAGTCTTAATGGTTTAGTTATTGTGGCTAGATTAGGGATGAACTTCCCTACACATCCTAGCATTCCGAGAAATCTTTGTAGTGCTGGTTTATCCTGGGGTGTCGGCAAGTCTACAATAGCCTGAATACATTCTTTACTGGGCTTTATCCCGATGTTCGATAGTGTGTGCCCAACATAATTTACCTCTTGTTTACAAATACCCTACTTAGCAGGATTTAATTTTAGGTTAACCTCCCTTGCTCTTTTTGTAGTACTTTCTGTCACCACTCGTTATGCTCTTCCTCGGTTTTTCCATAAATTAAAATATCATCTGTAATTATGTTGATTCCTTCAAAATCTTTTAATATCTCATTCATCTGTTCTATAAATATCTCTCCCGCCGTTTTAATGCCAAATGGCAAACGGGTATAGCGGTACCTGCCCCATGGGGTATTGATGGTGCAGAGCACAGAACTTTCATGGTTTAATTCTATCTGCAAATAACCTGAGTTAGCGTCTAATACCAAAAAATAACAAGCATCACACGTGTTAGCGACAGCTTGTTCTATTGTCTGTGTGAGATAAGCGCCTCTGAGTATGGCCTTAATCAATTTAGTTGGGTCTAGGCAGATACGGGTCTTTCCTGGTTTACCTACAATTGTGATGGAATTGACCCATGGAGTTGGTTCCGCTTGTGGTACAATTACCCCTAGTTCTAACATGTGATCTAATTTGTGCTTTACATCATTTATAACAGCATGAGGTATTCATCTCGGGGGGTCGATTATAGCCGGTACAGTTTTATCTAGATGAATCTTTCTATTTGTCATCGACCTAGAAACAAGTCATTAAATCTATTTACCATTTGCGAAGCTGTACTGCCGACATCTGTCTGCTGGCTCAATGTGTCAACACGTGCGACCAGGCAAAGGCTGACGCACGCATCTTTTCCTAATAGAGGTGTGCCGGTGTCGATGACTTGGAATTTGAGTTGGTGTCTATTCACGTTGAGGATCGTCTCCCCGACTGGTTTCATGTGCTGGCCAGTGTATGTAATCAAGTTGCACATGGTTGGGGCTAGCTTTTGTCATGGTAGCTTGTCGTAAATGTATTTTGGGATGAAGTTTGCCCAGACCACATGTCGACTTTGAATTTAATATTCACGTTACATATCCAGATTTTGGAATACCACAGCTTTGCATCGGCTGTGCTATCATCTTTTATTGTGCCTATGAATAGGTCCTCTTCTTCCGACTCCCCGGCTTCCTCTGGTGCCATCATTCGTCCAGCTTTCCACATCTATTCCATTGATTGACTTCACACTGGCTCGGGCAGTCCTGCATGCTTTTGCGAAATGTCCCTGTTTGTTGCATGCCATACAAATCTTGTCCTTGGCTGGGCATTGCCATTGGGCATCTTGTTAACCACACTGGCCACAAGCTATTTTCAGAGCTGCCGTCTTCGGTTGGTACTGTCACATCTGGTGCTTCCACGTGGGCAATGGTAGGCGTGCTGTGCTATACTGCTTGTGGCATGGCGTTGTCATGGGTAATTGTGTCTACTTGATTGCCTTGTTCAGTGTCGTTGTTCGACGGACTTGCTAATTTCAATGTGTTATGCTCACTGAGTCTGCACATTGTCACACACATGTCTAATGTTAGCTTTTCAGTTTATCATCGCGTATTCCACATACTAATTTATCGCACAATAAAGAGGCTTCCAATGGTCCATAGTCACACTGTGATATTCAACTTTTTAGTTCCATTATGAATGCGTCCATATCTTCCGTTGTCTGTTTGTATGTATTAAACTTGTATCTTGTTACTGTGATATTCTCATTACTGACACAATATTTTCTGAATGCCTCCGACAGAGGTCCATATGTATCTTTCTGTGAGTCGGTGAATACGAACGTCTGGTATATCTTTTGTGCTTCTATTCCTTCTAGATGCAGGAGCATCCAGCACTGCATGCATTCTGCTTTTCTGGCCACTCCTGATGATGTTGGGTATATTTCGAAGGCTCTGAGCCATTCCCTCCAGTTTATAGCAAGGTTGCCTTCTAGGCTAAGACTGAGCTGCCGGTGGCTTCAATCCTGTGAGCGCCATTTGTAGTTTATCCTGTATATGAGACCATGTAATGCATGGTAGTAGTGGACACAACAAGCTCTAGTTCATAACTGACTTTATTAGTGTTCATGATTCACCATCACAACTCCTCACCGGTCACGTGACCCCTTTGCCGTTCCCGGGGGCGTTCATAAAGTACAATATCTTACGCTGGGGAGATGCGCGTAGGACCTCGGTATATTGATCAATCTACTGTCGTACTCCCCCCCCCCCCTCTGCCCGCTCTAAGTCAGTCAAAGGACCCCCACCTCCCCCACCTCCCCTTACATCCCCACATCCCCCCACATCCCCGACATCCCCCACATCCCCCACCTCCCTCTCCCACCACTCCTACCCCCACCCCCTCCCCCACCTCCACCCAACATCCACCATACCACCACCACCATCACCCCACCATCCACACCTATCCCACCACCCCATCATCCACCATACCAACCCCTGAAACATATCAGCCCACCACCCCACCCACCACACATATCCCATCACCCGATCACCCCACCCCATCAACCCCCACATCTATCCGCCACCCCATCGCCCATCACCCCACCACCCCACCCTATCAACCCCTACACCTATTCGACCACCCCACCACACATATCCCACCACCCCCATCACCCTACCCACCAACCCCCACATCTATCCACCACCCATCATCCCATCCCCCACGACACATATCCCACCACCCATCACCCATCAGGCCACCACCCATCAACCCCCACACCTATCCCACCACCCCACCACACATATATCACCACCCCATCACCCACCCCATCAAGCCCCACCAATATCCCACCACCACATCACCCATCACCCCTCCCCCACCAACCCTCACACATCCCACCACCCCAGCATACATATCCCACCACCCCATCACCCTCCCACCCTCGCTCATCTCCTCACCACAGCACTCTCACCCTGCGGATCCCGGGCTTGGAGTAACAGTGACTGGGTGATTGGGTTAGCCCGCAGCGCCGATAACCCAGGCCGTCCAGGTGCGCCAGATGCCCCCTCGGGCGGGCGGACAACAAAGGCGGCCCGGCGGCCTGTGTCTCAGGCGTGTACCCGTGTTATTAGCCTCTGTGGCTCGTGTCGGGTCCCGGCGTTAGGGGCTGCATATTGATCATGTTCTACGGGCCGCCCTACCGTACCCGCCTCCCCTATATCTGTCATGAATCATTTTTATATTGATTAAAGGCCCCTCCCCTCTTCCCCCTCCTCCCCCCTCCCCGCTTCCCCCAGCCCCCTCCTCCTCCCCGTCCCCCTTCCCCCAGCCCTCCTCGTCCCCCTCCCCCCTTCCCCCAGCCCCTTCTTCCACCCCCTTCTCCCTTCCACAGCCCCCTCCTCCTCCCCTCCCCCCTTCCCCCAACACATTCCTCCCCTCCCCCCTCCCCCCTTCCCCCAGCCCCATCCTCCTCCCCTCTTCCCTTACCCAGCCCGGTTCCTCCCCCTCAGGCCCCCACTTCCCAGCCCCCTCCTCCTTCCCCCCCTTCGCCCCAGCCCCTTTCCTCCGCCCCCCTCGCCCCCAGCCCCTTCCCTCCGCCCCCATCCCCCAAGATTGCCTTTTTTGTTACCTGCACCTTCCCAGCCTTCATTGTCTCCCTGAATGCTGCTATTTTGAGATGTGTTTTTCTCCTGTCATTTACTGTGTTGACTCTTGCTTTCCTATGGAGATCATCAGTTGGGTGTCTATGTTCCACCTTCAGACATATCTTAAGTGCTCTATTTCGTAGTCCTTGTAGTTGATCCAACATATTGTTGTTACCCCCCATATATATTACATCACCATAGTTGAAGTATGGTAGTATCATACCTTTATAGATTTAATAGCTATATTTGTAGTTAGGTATTTTCTGGTATTCGCTAATATCCAGATTTTGTGGTTTGCCTTCTTGATAACTGCTTTTATGTTATCATTGTAGTTTAGTTTCCTATCAAGATTCATCCCTAGATATATGTAGTTGGTCTGATAATCAAGAACTTTTCCTACCAAATGTTTTGGCTCCTCATTACCATAGTTGATTTTCCCCCTGCCAAACACTAGGACCTTCAACTTCTTGTGGTTTATCGAAATCTTGTTGGAGTTACACCAGTTATCTAAAGCTACTAGTTTCTCATTTAGCTTATCTCTGTTTTCTTTTCTACTATTGCTGGTTGTGTATATCATTGTGTCATCAGCATATAGTTGGAACTTGATTCCCTCTAAGGACTTCTCCAGATCATTGATGTAAATTATGAAGAGGAGTGGGCCTAATATTGTGTATGTATATTATATGTATATTATATATGTATATTATATATGTATATTATATATGTATATTATATATGTATATATGCATAGTATATGTGTATAGTTTATATGTATATTATGTATGTATATTATATATGTATAAGACTTCCCTACGAAATGACAAAGAGAGCAGCAGATTGGGTTGGATCGTTTAATCGACTCCGGGCTGAGCGATAAATGCCCTACCTAATAAAAGCGAAAAACAGGAGGCAAGTGACGATTTGAACCGAGTTGCGTGCAAGCGCCGGGGCCAAAGGAGGCAGCCAGGCACGGACGACGGCGATTGGTTTGTTTGTTGTTGTTTTACGTCCTAGCAACATCTAAGGTCATATCAGGACGGGTACCGACTTGTGACAGTGCGCACTCATGGCGACTTTATAGTGCTGTCCCACTGGGAACCAGGCCGCCGGCACCATGACCTGGTATCCCACTCAGTCACATTATCCTGACACTGAGCACACCAGTCCTTGCCCTATCCTAATAATGCCGAGCGCCTGGCTAGGAAGCGACAAGTATCAATTTTAAAGTCATTGGTTTGACTCGACCGGGACTCGAACCCACGACCCCACGATCTACCAGCACGGGAGACGGACGCTCTAACTCATTCGGCCATCCCGTCTGGTCGCGACGGCGATTGGACAATATTCAAATCGAATAAATAAACAATAATAAATAATAATAATTCTCCGAGCGTTTATATGTATATAATAGATTATATATAATATAAGACTTCCCTACGAAATGACAAAGAGAGCAGCAGATTGGGTTGGATCGTTTAATCGACTCCGGGCTGAGCGATAAATGCCAAAGGAAGCCGAAGCGACCACCCAAACCAATCAAGCTGTCTCAGAGCACAAGGTGGCTGCGACCCTCATGTCGTCCATAATCCGGACAGATAAGGGGGTTTTCAAATATGCGTAGACTGTCTCCGAGGCCCAATCCCCACGCACCTTGATCTCTTCCACAGTGGCCCCACATAAGGATAGGAAGGTGCAGCCACCCCGACGCAAGGAATGTGAAGACAAGTCCTCCACATCCATACCGGCCCTCGAAGCAAAAGTCTTTAGAGTTCGCTGGTAAATTGCATAAGTCATAGGTGTCGAACCCCCCTCCCCATCCGGCAGCCTGAATGCTTCGTCAGAGGGTCCAGCGGGAAGCTGGGTGAAATGCCGTTCGACCCAATGCACCGCGCACATCCCCGGGTCCGGACAGCGAGCAACGGGGACCTCCAGGACTCTCTCAGCATACTGGATGGTCTTACTTTTCCTAATAGTTATTACCATTCCCCAGTCAAAGATCTTAAAATCCCACCTCTGAAGAGTCGAGTCTGACATGGTCACTTGAGCCTTCCTCAGAAGGGCTCTAAAGGAAACCAAAATTGCAGCTCTCCAAGCTGTATGGCCCGGGGAGGAGCACAGCATAGCAAATATCCTTCTCATCATCGACGGCAGCAAGGGTCGAGCCCGGTGTGCGGCATCACCCTTGACCCGTTTAATCCCTCTAAGGGTCGAGGATATAATAAAACTGTTATAGTCAGTAGGCCTCGCGCCATTCTGTCTTAGAAAATAATTTAAACCACTCAGGTAATTCTTGATTGAGCCGTACTTCATAGTGCGGGCGAGCCAAGTTGCGTAAAGGGCGACCTGCTCATCCGAACATGGAGCAGGAGCGCGATCAGAACTGAAAGTGTCTACAAAGTCCAGGTATTTCTTGACTTGAACAGCCCTTGCTGTTAGCGAATTCGGCGCGTAGAAATGGTCCTGATAACCCTTTTGCTCACTCCTCAGCAGAGATATCTCTGTAAGAAAGTAGAGTGCAAGACAGTTTAGCCCTACAGCAAAGCACGCCTTCTGGGTCAGCGTTCATAATTCTCATGTTACTAGCACTGTCGTCCAGGCGGCTCAGAGAGTCACAGATGACATTATCCCGACTACGGATATAGACAGACTTAAACTCAAAGTTCCTCTCAACTGCCATCCAAAACAACCTCCTGAGATAGTACATGATTCCAGTTGATCTAGATCTGCCTGTGCTCAGGGCGGCCCGTACGACAGCACTATCTGTAACCATAACAACAGTTGCATCCGACCATTTATGCGACCACCTATCGCAGGCAGCGTATACCGCTGCCATCTCCTGAATGTTTATATGAGCTGTAGCAAGGTGGCCCTCGGGGCTCGAGTGGTGGTGACCAACATAGCCCACCAACAATCTATCGTCAGCTTCGACGAAGGAGCCGACCAACCAGTCATTACCATGGAGAGCGGCGAGGCCCCATCCCGATGCATCACTGTAAGAAGAGATCAGGGGGGCAAAGTGGCCAAGGATCTTGGCCTTACCGTTAAAGTGGCCAGAGAATGTGATCCACCATTCCAGATCTTCACGGACCCCCTTGGTCAGCCTAACCCGATGGTGGCCCTCCCTGAGTTTTGCGGACATATCGAATATCCTTCTCGTAAAGGTTCGCCCGCCCCTGATCACCTTCGCACAGTGGGCTAGGATCCCGCCGACCTGCTCCAGCTCCTTCTTCGAAGCTTTCCTCCGATCCGTCATTGTCTCGAGTACCCGTCTCATCTTGTCTAATTTATCTGTCGGAAGGGAGAGTTCTAATTTTTTGGAATCAATTATGATCCCGAGGAAGCGCACCCGCGGGGCAGCCTGGCTCACTTTCTTATAGCTTACATAGAAACCGGGCCTGTGGATGATGCCTAACACTAGCTTCTGGGCACCCATCGCCTCAAATTTAGTCCGTCCTAACACACAGAAGTCATCTAGGTAATTAATTACCCAAGTAGCTCCCTCCCTTAGAGCACATCTGACAATGAAATCTGAAATTTTGCAAAATATATAAGGGCTGGAGGAAAGGCCCATGCTGAGTCTGTTATCTAGATAATAGACTCCGTCCTCAGCCAGGGCCCTAGCAATGGCCAGACCCTGACGAGGGCGGTCAGATGGGTGGATGGAGACCGCTCTGTAAGCGTCTTTAATGTCTATTGTCGATAGAAAGTCCCCTTTCTCCATGCAGTCTGTGACAGTATCGATGGTTTTGTAGCTAAAAGTTGTGGCTATGCCTCGTGAGAACTGGTTTACCGAGTTGCCCTTCGGTCTACTACAATCAACGACGGTTCTACCGCCGCCGTCGTCTTTTGGTATGACAAAGACCGAATGTGTACATTTTGGCTGGATGTCTACTCTGGATATGTTCCCAGCAGCCAGCTCTCCCTGAAACTTCTCATAGATGATATCATGCCCCCACTTATTCCTAGCCTTCTTCTCCCTGGTGCTATAGGTTATATCACAATCCTCATTTATAACCCTGAAGCCATAGACCACCCCTAACAATAGAAAAATCGAGTCAGGATCATTATCTCCTCTAAAGAACAACTCGACTACAAATCTACAGGGCTTAAGCTGGGAGCGGTTGCCTGCAATAAAATGGGTACAATCACAGTTGGCATGAAAACATGATTCATATACTTTAAAATGGAACTTATCACCACCTATCGAGTCTGATAAAGATACCATTATGTGGTCTCCCACATCCCAAATATGCAATCGGCCGTCAACATCCTTTATATCAACAGTACCCCAAATGCTACATGTTTCAACACCTCGCTCCTGCACATTGGGAACAATCGGATTAGCATTGGCATCGTGCCCAGAATGTTTGCAATTCCTCTCAATTTGAATGTCCAGGCCACCACCGTCTCCACTGTCAGTCATGTCACCCATGTCCTCGCAAAAGTGCATAAGTGTATCTCCGTCATGAACTTTGTTGCTGCTCTCAGCCTCGGTTGGTGTATCACTGTCATTCCGTGTGTTGCTGCTCCTGCTCACGCCGTGAATGAGGCCCCGGCTAGTCACAGGGGCCAAGTACTCCCGATAGTTGCTAGCCCCAAGCTGGCCAGCACCCACTTCAGCAACCTCCCTGCTGACAGTCTCCCTGTCAGCCATGTCCCTGTCCAACACACCTGCCTTGGGCCACTGAGTCAGCTGGGCACTAGTTTGCCCACTGACCCACTTACCTGCATGATATGCGAATAAGGGTTCATGCTCCGTTACCACAGAACTTGCCTCGAACCGGTCGGTGAGATGTTCATGCCCCAGTCAGTCCTTACACTTGTAGCGTTTGTGGCCCTTCCCCCCGCACTTAGAGCAAGTGTGTTTAAAGCGGCACAAGTCCTCTGAGCGGTCGCATCCCCCCTCGGAGTTCCAGGCGTAGCAGGAGCGATTTCCCGGTCCGGATGGCGCCTTCCTTCCTGAACCGTAGCTCGTCTTCCTCTGCCTACGTTTTGGTCGCTGTAGTGGGACATGCTCTCACTCTGGTATTTGGACGAGAATGCCGCGAATCCAATCGTCTCTGCTAGCTTCCGTATCTCCAAATCGTACTCGACATGAGCAATGTCTTTATAATGGTCATCGCGCGCCCGATTTGTGATAAACTTTAGATGCTGCAAGAAGGCTTTGTGGTCTTGCACGGACAGGTCCGCTATGGTGAGGCACCAGGAAGCACTAGCATTGATTAGCTCATAGGCATTGAGCTTCCTAAGATCCTTTTTTTTTTATTGAGGCTGTATTTATACTGTCCATAGCATATAAGCCTGGGTATTCAGGCTTGTTTTCAATGCTGGCCAGCTGTAGTGTTGGTGTTGTCTTATCACACAGTAGCTGCTGATAAGGTATTTGATTGCCTGTATTTCAGTAGCAGATAGATAGTTGGTTGGTCTGGTTAGTACTATAGTAATCTATGTTAATCTTTTTGGATTTTCTTGGCATATATGTGCTATATTTTTTCTACTCTTATTTCTAGACTAGCCTACTCCTATTTACATATCATAGGCTTGTACGTAGCTGTGAGGTGTGTTATCTGGGTGCTTTTGGTATGGTTACCTTCCATTGGGCGTCTCGCTGGTGGGCCGTGACATATCACCTGCCCCTTTGCGGTGCAGCTTAGTTGGGGGTTCCTAGCCTTATTTTGCACAGATATTCTTTGTATGTTTTTAGGTCCTTTCCCCCCAGAGTATGTTTTTTCAGAGCCCACTTACTCCGTCTACGTCGGGAAGCACTGCTATCGCTCCGAGAGCGTGTTGTTCATCGTCGTCTTCCGGCATCCCTGGATCTTCTCCGTGACCGGCCGTAGGAAGAGTGGCCTTCGTCTTCCCTATCCTTTGTCCCCCACTCCGGCCGAGCCTCCTCGGGAATCACGTGAATTTCAGTTCTGTGGGGGGGCCTTCTCTGTCTTGTCGTCGTCTTTTCCTGGCTCGTCCCTAGTCCGTGGACGACCGGCCCTCCTTCTGTCTCTCTCTGCCTGCAAGTCACTCAGCCGGTCCTGGAGATCCTGGAGCCGTAATTCTGCCTCGATTTTTTCGATCGCCGCTCTTGCCTCCTCTTCCTTTTCTTCGATCGATAAGTCTGCCATTGCCGTCGTCACTTGGGCCGAGTCATCCTTTGATTTACCTGAGGCCATACTTCTTGTGCGCACCGTCGCCGTTCCTGGTGGTCACAACAAGTCGCAGCGTCGTCCTTCTTGTGGTTGAAACCGCAGTCAGCGCAGTATGGCAGCGGCATAGGTCTTCCGTTGGCCTGTAGTCGTCTGCTGTCCCGTCAGCGGTAAATGAAGAAATCGACCGTTGAGTGTTTAATCGTCCGTTACTTACAAAATCGAACGAGTCGTCCGTTGGCCCGATCGGGCGATGTGTGGAAAAGACACTTAAGTATTTGAGCAAAACCAAGCGTTTCCAACGTCGATCAGCTGGAAATATTTTTCATCCGTCGTCCGCTGTCCCTGTAGAAATCGCCGTTGAGTACGGTTGGTTTAATCGTCCGTTACTTGCAAAACCTGAACGAGTCGTCCGTTGGCCCGATCGGGCGATTTGTGTTGAACGACGTTAAGTACGGACTAGTTCCAAATCTATACGAATGAATCGACAAGATTCCAATCGCTCGTCGATACGATATTAATATGCCTGCTAAGAAGTATCAACCGACAGATACAGTCGTCAACTGGCCCGAGTATGCAGTTGTAGCGATTGATAAGTACTGAGCAAACCCGTTTTCAACGTCGATCAGTCTATTTGGAAATCGACAACATGGAAATATTTTTCATCAGTCGTCCGCTGTCCCTGTAGAATAATTTATGTGCACGATACCGTTATTCTGTAATTCAGGAACGATCGTCCTTGTTGTTATTGGTAGAGTTCACGGAATCTCTAGCGGAATCAGCTGAAGTTGTCCGTTGGCCCAGGTAAAACAACAGGTAACGCAGGTAAACAAAGGAGGCACAGGTAGCAGGTAGACTGTGATCCTTCCCAAGCGAAAACAGGAAGACATGATTCATATATATATGTATATTATATATCTATATTATATATATATTATATATCTATATTATATATATATTATATATGTATGTCACAGCCAAAATGGCATTTGATATTCAGTGAACTTAAGGTGAAAAAGGAATCCTGCTAGTTGTGTTGTTGTGTAGGGGTTATGGGTGGGTGTGGGGGGGGGGGAGGCAAGGCGCGACAGTGGTGGAACTGGTGGGTCGGCACTGACATGTGTGCGCGTATGTGTGGAGAGGAGCGCGGCGCGACAGAGATGTGTGTTATAGGTGGGTGGGACGGATGGTGTAGGGTGGGTGGTCTGGGAGGGATGGAGGGAGGGAGGGTGGGTGAGAGGGTGAGTGTGTGGGTATGTGGGTGGGTGGGTGGGTGGGAGGCAGGGTGGGAGGGTGGGTAGGAGGGAGGGAGGGAAGGTGGGAGGGGTTGTGGTGGGTGTGCAGGTGGGTGGGTGGTGTGGGGTGTGAGTCTCGCGCCGGCGTCTCGTATGGAAGTAGTTTATTACGTTCGACACATAGCGCACTCGAGTTAGCACACTGGGGGCCCCCACGAGAACGACTCGCTCCCAGCTCGGGTGATTCACCTCGCCGGGACCCGCAAGAACTGACCCTGAAAATTGGTGACTACTTGGACTTAATTAGCCGCGAAGGCAGGTTTAGGAGCTAATAGCCGGACGCCCTAATGGAAGACGCCACCCGTGGGATGCCGCTCGCGACTGGCGGGCGTCCGTTAATAATGTACGTCACGTGACGAGTGTTAATCGTCGCTCTGACGCCGACCGGCGCGAGGTAGTTGGAGTGCATATTGTCTTTATTAACGGTGATTCGCCGCGTCCTCGCCAGGCGGCGCGTGGACGGGTTTGAACACTTGTTATGTTGGCGGTAAGATCACGTGATTAGGGTTCCGCGCGCTGTCGTCGCGTGCGGCCGGCGGACTCTGTGTACGCGTCATGTGGGGCAGTGGGGCGCGTTGTGGGGCGGTGTGGTGGTGGGGCGGGGGGCGGTGGGGCGCGTTGTGGAGCGGTGTGGTGGTGGGGCAGTGGGGCGGTGGGGTGAGGGGAGCAGGGCGCGGACCGCTGGGCGCGGGACACAGTCAAGTGAAAAAGCCCGCGGAAAGACACGCGTAAGGCGGACGCGGCGCTGAGCAGGTTTTTCTTTAAGGGTACACTAATGTGGACCCGTTCCGCAGATCTGTCAGCAGCGTTTCTTTGAAGCTGCGCGGTGTAGCATCGTGCCAACATGCTAAACAGCGTGCTGCTCAGCCCAACACGTTGGGGTGTAAGCCAGCCGCGACTGTGCCGTGTTGACAAATGTTTGCTGTTCGTTTGCTTGTTTGTTGTTGTTTTACTTCCTAGCAACATCTAAAGTCATATCCGGACGGGTACTGACTTGTGACAGTGCGCACTCATGGTGAGTTTATATTGCGGTCCCAGTGGGAAACCAGGCCGCCGGCACCATGACCTGATATCCTACTCAGTCACATTATCCTGACACTGAGCCAACTAGTCCCTGGCCTATCCTATTTATGCCGAGCGGCTGGCTAGGAAGTGACAAGTATCAATTTTTAAGTCATTGGTTCGACTCGACCAGGGTTCGAATCCACGACCCCACGATCTACCAGCGTTTGCTGTTCCTCTCCTGGGGGGGGGGGGGGGGAGCGAAGAGTGAGTGAAACATTAAATCGGAGGGCATAACTTACCCTGGTAAGCTGCCCTCAGACGGAGCTGGAAGAGTTCTCACAGCTAGGCGACGCAACCCGGGTATAAACGGACCTGTCAGTCAGGAATATACGTATATATCCGCTTAATATGTTTTACACCATCCACACATGCGCATGTATTCATTTGATATGGTTCACATGAGTATATATACAGTAAAACCTCTCTATACCGACCCCTCCACAGATCGACCACTCCCTTATATCTATCGCATTAATTGGGTCCCAACAATACGATTGTAAGGATATTCTAACTCTCTAAACCGACCACCTCCCTAAATGGACCACTTAAAATCGGTCCCATGGTCGGTCGATCTAGAGAGGTTTTACTATACATTATCTTCGTCTATTGAAAGTATTGTTTTACAGTAGACACACACACATATATATATATATATATATATGTATATATATATATATATATATGTATATGCTGCAAAAGATATTACTTTTTTAGGCGAATATATATATATCCATTTGTATAAGCATAATATATATAAATAGTAAACATGTGTGTCAGTAGTTGCTTATTTATATTCATGTTCACAGCATATATATTATATAATATTATATATATATATATATATATCATATATATATATGCACATATATTTATATATCTATATATAATATATATATGCTGTGAACATGAATATAAATAAGCAACTACTGACACACATGTCTACTATTTATATACTATTTATATATATTATGCTAGGCATAGCAGGTTGGGTGGTAGTAACTCAATGAATAGGAGTGGGTACTAGCTAAGTCACATGACATTCAGGTGTAGAGTAAATAGAGGGGGAGAACTGCTCGGTGGTAGTGTCCTTGTTTATATTCCCATAATAGATTATAGAGCACATATATATATATATATATGCATATATATATACATATATATATATATATATATAAATATATGCATATAAATATATATATATTGGCTGCCTTGTCGAGTACCCAGAATGCAATACTGATGCCACATATACCAGCTTACATGAAGTGTTGTTAATGGAAACAAGAAAGATTTCCCGCAAGTAAAGTAAGAACTGTGAATACATTGCTCCGGTTCTGAGGCTGGGGGAGAACCAAGAACTCCTGGTTATCACAACACCATCGGACACCACTGCCGGTAACTTGCGCCTCTGGGACACACTCAATTTTATATTTGCATTTGTTTCAAATTACACGCTACTTTAATCCGTCCATTGTGTTCCATTCCATTGTGACAGTTTTGGCTAAAGCGCCACGTGACCAGAATGTTGTAGGCTGAGAATGTATGACAGCTGGAAATGAAACAACTTAACACCAGGGGGCGCGAGCGAGGAATGATGTCAAAGTGGGTGAGGTCCATATGGCTTAGGCATGTTGTTAACTGTCGACACTGCATCTGACTACTAGTACTACTGGTTCAGGCTGACCGAAATAATTGTTTGTTGAGGCTTTATGTTCTAGCAACAGCTAAGGTCAAACAAACAAAACCAATTAGAACCACCCTGTCAACGGGCACTCATTTCCATATACTACTCACGATTTAAAAAAGCTAACTTTTGATATATTTGCAGTGGAAACATCGTAAATAAATTTAGGCAAGCACGTCAAAACTCTTGACACCATAGGATTCTGCAGTAACATTGTCCATTAAATTGACTCCTCATTCCTTTCTATGCAGAAACAAATGCTTAATAAGTGCACTAGTATCTAAGTTGGCTTTGTATAATCAAATCTTAATAAGTAGTTTAAAAAATATATAAATAGACAACATCACGGTTCCAGTGGCGCGGTGCATTGTGGGATGCATCAGAGCAAAACAAACCCACGAGAAGCACATGGCGCATACTAATACACTGGGTGCAGCTATGAAATCTGCTAGTTTCAGCTCATCTTAGCTCTTGTTTGAAACATAGAATACCAACTAAAAAAATATATATAATAAATAAAGATATTGATCTTTTATCCAGCATTGCATTTACATCAATATAATCAGGACATCTTATGCCATGTACATTTAGATTTAGACAAATCTAGGCACTCAGACTAGTGTTAGAGCCATAGCCAGAGTCAGTCTTACTTATTTTATTAATGTTTATATTTATATCCTATGGTTAATGACATATGTAGAAATAGAAAATGAGTATGGTTAACCAGATATTGGTTATATATTTCTTTGAAACAGGTTTTTGTTGACACATTTGACAGTTTAATATTTAGAACAAGAATTACTTCTGGCTAATCAATGGTGATGTAAACATCAGCCTGTAATGTGACTGAAACTGTATGTTTCTTAGCTCAAAATGCTTAATTATGGAGAGTTATGTCTTAAACATATTCATTATATTATTATATTGCATCCTTTCATCCATATTTGTGCCAAATTGTTATGTATTTCTATTTATTTTGAATAAAATCGAAGTTTTTCCCTATGCGTATCGGCAAACTCAATGACCGTACGCCTTTGCTTTGATCCCAACGCCGTTTTCAGCGCATGCGCAGTCGGAACGGTGATGTAGTCTATTGTATGCTTTCATGGGACTACAGTTCTTTTTTTCATGCTGTCGGTCGCGATGCGACAAAGACTGCTTTCATTACTTGACTGCCGCTCTTACATTTCATGAAAGCTGCCTGCAAAAGTGTTGAAGTGCTGCTGGCTTTTGCAAGTTTCCAGCGGCACTCTCTCGGGGAGCAAATAGAGGTTTCACACCGGCAAGAACATGTCAAGACAGGCGCAAAACTATTTGTCCCTGCAGTGGCTGGTCGGGAGATGTTGGGAGTTCCATACATCAACCGCCCTTAATGCTGCCACAGTGACATGGTTTTCTGTTTAGGGTTTGCTCCCTTAGCCTTCGGTTCTGTCAAGAACCTGTACCACAAGGCAGTGGTTTACAACTCTGCAGGGCAAACTCAAACTCCCTGAGGTATTGATATACCTGCAATACCTGCATACCCATAAAACCTCTCTAACCGACCAGCTCCACAGATCGACTACTCCCCTACATCGATCTCTTTATTTGGGTCCCAACAATACCATTGTAACCATATTCTAACTCCCTAAACCGACCACCTCCCTAAATGGACCACTTAAAGTCGGTCCCATGGTCGGTCGATTTAGAGAGGTTTTACTGTATACTATGCAACTTTAAAGATACTGCTACTATGGAGTTTCTGCACCGAGAAGGGCGGGGGCAGTGGGTGGCGAGAGGGGGAGAGTGAGGGGTGGCGTGGTCGTGTCTCTGTATCCGAGCGTCAAGGCCACAGCAGAGGTCACACACCACACCGCCCCCCCCCCCACCCACCTACCTACCCTCCATTGAAACACACCAACCTTCACCGAGCTGAGAAGTAATTCTCCCCCGCTACTTGTAAGAACCACCTGGCTGCGTGACTGCATTGTGGGGTGAGGGTGGGTGGTTGGGGGTGAGGGTAAGGGTCCTGGTGGGCGGGGGGGGGGGGGGGGGTGAGGGTGAGGAGGGCAGTTTCCCTTGATGTATTGTCAATACCACAGGGGGTGCGTGATGGAAGAAGGGTGGATGAGGGAGAGGGGGGGGGGGAGGGACCGGCACTGGGAGTGATGTGGTGGGGGGTGGAGTTGGAGTTGGGGGGGCTGATCGGTGAGTGGTGAGAGGAAAGGTGGAGGATGTGTAGGATGGGGGAGAGGGGAGACGCGGGAGGTGGTGTTAGGGGGACAGATCGGCGAGGGAAGAGGGGAGAAGAGAGATGGAGATTGGAGGGACGAGGGGAGATGCGGAAGGCTGCTCTGGAGGAGTGGGGTGCGGGGGGGGGGGGGGCAGCTCGGTGAGGGAGTGAGAGGCTGATAGGGAAGATGGAGCGGGAGAGGAGGAGTGGAGGGGGGAGGGCGGGGGTTATACCCCGGCACTGGGCGCCGGGGTTTGGGGCATTGTTCGGCGGGTGTTGATTCGGCAATACGCCGCAAGGGGGCAGGCCAAGTCACGCGGCCGGCGGGCGGGCAGGTAAGTGCTAGGCCTTGCCCGACACTTAAAAGAGTGTCCCGTTAATATTTCAAGCACTGCAAACGTGCGTGATACTTGCCATCACGCACGCGAGGTGCGGATTGATTTGTTCCCCGCGGTTTGCTTCGACAAGCGGAAATCTTACCTCTTCTTCTGGGATTGCGTGAGAATAAGTAACGTGTTGGGTCGGTCGGGGAAGCACACTGTCCTTCCTCCTACCCCTACACCCACAACAACACACTCATCCACACACACATACCCACCCACAACCACACCCTCATCCACACAGCCATACACCCCTACACCCACAACCATACACTCATCCACAGAGCCATACACCCCTACACCCACAACCACACACTCATCCACACACACATACCCACCCACAACCACACACTCATCCACACAGCCATACACCCCTACACCCACAACCACACACTCATCCACACAGCCATACACCCCTACACCCACAACCACACACTCATCAACACACACATACACACCCACAACCACACACTCATCCACACAGCCATACACCCCTACACCCACAACCACACACTCATCCACACAGCCATACACCCCTACACCCACAACCACACACTCATCCACACACACATACCCACCCACAACCACACACTCATCCACACAGCCATACACCCCTACACCCACAACCACACACTCATCCACACAGCCATACACCCCTACACCCACAACCACACACTCATCCACACACACATACTCACCCACAACCACACACTCATCCACACAGCCATACACCCCTACACCCGCAAGCACACACTCATCCACACACACATACACACCCACAACCACACACTCATCCACACACCCATACACCCCTACACCCACAACCACACACACATCCACAGAGTCATACACCCCTACACCCTCAACCACACACTCATCCACACACACATATACCAGTGACTCTCCACACACACACACAAACACATATACACACACCCGTGACTCTCCACACACCCACAACCACACACTCATCCACACACACATCAACACACACATACACATAACCTTGACTCTCCACACACCTATACACACTCACATCCACAACGACACAATCACCCATGCACACATAGAAGCGTGACTCTCCACACACCCACACACTGATCCACGCACACATACCCACACACACAGACACATAGCCATGATTCTCCACACACATATACACACCCACATCCACAACCACGCACTCATCCATGCACACACATAACCGTGACTCTCCGCACACCCACAACAACACACGCATCCACGCACACATACCCACACACACATACACATAGCCGTGACTCTCCACACACCCATAGACATCCATATCCACAACCACACACTCACCCATGCACACACAGTACAGTGACTCTCCATACACCCACAACCACACAATCATCCACACCCACATACCCACACACACATATGAGGTGTCCAGTCCACCGGAGATTCTTTTTGATCAGAAGATTCTCCATAGAGGGCAGTCCCGTCCGTTCAAGTATTTCCATATTTGTCACTTTGTCCTTCCAGGTTAGCCTCATGATTGAATGCAGATGTCGCATCATGAAGGCATGCAGCTTTTTCACCTGTCGTCTGTACACTTTCCAGGCCTCGGCTCCGTATAGTAGGGTGGTTAGTATGATTGCATGGTAGATCTTGCCTTTGACGCAAATGGGCATATGGTGGTTGTTCCAGAGTCTCTGGTGTAGTCGGCCGAAAGATGCGCTAGCCTTGGCCATCATCCTCTGTATTTGAGCATCAATGCGTCCATCACTTGATATAGTGCTTCTGAGGTAGATGAATTCCGGAACAGAGTTCAGCTTGTTTCCGTCAACCATGATCTCCTCCTCTCGGGTTCTTGTACATTTCATGAAATCTGCCTGCAAAAGTGTTGAAGTGCTGCTGGCTTTTGCAAGTTACCAGCGGCACTCTCTCGGGGAGCAAATAGAGGTTTCACACTGGCAAGAACATGTCAAGACAGGCACAAAACTATTTGTCCCTGCAGTGGCTGGTCGGGAGATGTTGGGAGTTCCATACATCAACCGCCCTTAATGCTGCCACAGTGACACCCACATCCACATCCACACTCACATCCACACCTACACACGCACCCCTGGTTCTCCACATACCCAAAACCACTCATCAACACCCACAACAACACACATCAATATATCAACACCACACACACACATATCCACATCTACACACACACACCCCACACACCCACCCATGGCTGTCCACTCACAGACGCCCTCCACCACACCCACACACCCTCCCAGAACTCTCTCCACACACCCCCCACCCACACACCCCTGGCTCTCCACACACGCACACACTCACCCCCACCCACACCCCCACCCATCCCGGACTCTCTCCACATACCCACCCACACACACACCATCCACCACGGTTACTGCTAGGCCTTACCAACTGGCTCCTCTCAAAACCGCGGTGTACACAAAACAGGCATTCTGACGCGACATGGCATGACATGAGAGGAGGGAACAGTAGGGAGAGTGAGGGGGGGGGGGGGTTAAGTGGCGCTGGGTAATTATTTGGAGGGGCAGAGGGCTGGGAACACAGCGCTGGCTGATTATTTGGAAGGGCAGGTAGGGGAGCGGAATATGTGGCCGTGGAGGCGCAGACAGAGGGAGATGGCCCTCGGTGATCATTTGGAGAGGCAATGGATGGGACAATGTGCTGATGGGTGATTATTTAGAGGTTAATGAATCTAGATGGCATCGTGATAAAACTAATTCATTAAAGGTGATGTATGCATATCGCAGTTATGTCTTGATATAATCATTATACCACCATAATAATTAAGGGTTTCTTTTAATTGTTTAGAAAAATTTCAGAATTCGTGAGAAATTATCTTTTGGGGTACATTGTATGAAAGGTTTTTTAATATTTATTTTCCGCGAACCGAATAATAATTAGCACCTGAAAGGATGGAGATATATTTGTTCGCAGTTTCGTGTGGTGGTATGTGGTTTTTTTTGTCTTTACAGTGATGCACTATCTTTAAATGTTGAGTCTCAATTACTGCATCCCAATCACTGAACAACTCGTCACTGAGCTTCTGTGTACTATTCCCCATATAGCGCAATGACAACTAGATACTGTGTGATGGAGCCGGTAGAAATCTACTGTGTGATTTAATACAATACCATGTCATGCAATACAATGCGAAATAGCTATAATTAAATTGGCGCGCTCCAGTTAAGCAACTGAGAAATATTTTAGGTCAAAGCTGTCGGTATAAAGCTACAACGTCATATTGGCGGGAGATGGTGGTGGGCGGGGGGAGATGGGTAGCCGCCAATTCACTGTGAACAATGTCCCACCGAAGCCAGTGCCGATCTCTGCGCATGTGCCGAGTGATTATACGCATTAGCTGCAACAACAGACCTGTCAGCGCCAGGACGCGCACCCACATCCGCCCCCCGCGACGGCGTTATCAATATTAGGTACATACATGAATCACTGCAGGCATAGCCGACGTCACTTATGGGCGTGCAGGCATGGGCGTCGTCTCCCTGCCTACTCCACCTCGCTTTACCTCGCCTAAGTCTGCCTACCTCCCCTTTGTCATCATCATCATGCTGTCAGTCGCAATACGACAAAGACTGCTTTTATTTCTTAAGCGCCGCTATTTTGTGTCGTTGTGCATTTCATAAAAGCTGCTTGCAAAGTGTTGAAGTGCTGCTGGCTTTTGCAAGTTACTAGCAGCACTCTCTCGGGGAGCAAATAGAGGTCTCACACCGGCAAGAACACATCAAGACAGGCGCAAACTGTTTGTCCCTGCAGTGGCTGGTCGTGAGATGTTGGGAGTTCCATTCACCACCGCCCTTAATGCTGCCATGGAAGCATGGTTTTCTGTTAGGGTTTGCTCCCTTAGCCTTTGGTTCTATCAAATACCTGTACACCACAAGGCAGTGGTTTATAACTTTGCAAGGCAGGGGCGTCAAACTCCCTGAGGTATGTTAGCAGGTAGGTACTGCAATACCCACATACCCCTATGTAACCTTAGGTTACGGTGCCTCGCCCTACCTCTCGGTACCTCCCTCTACCTCCCCTACATCTATCCATCTCTCCCTACCTCGCATGATTTAACCTACCTCCATGTACCTCCTCAGACCTTCCCCTACCTTCCCATACCTACCCATACGTCCCCTTGAATCGCCTTCCCTCCTTCAGCCTGCTTCAAGCGTTCTCTACTCCCTCCACCTCTCCCTACCCCCTCTACTTCCTTCTACCCCCTCTATTCTCCCTACCTTCTCGACTTCCCCCTCTACTTCCCCTACCCAGTTCCCCCTAACCCCTCCACTGCCCCTACACACTCCACTTCCCCCTAGCTCCTCTACTCCCCATAGTCCCTGTACTTACCTCCCTCTACTTCCCTCTACCCCATCCATTTCCCTCTATCCCACCCCGTCCCTCCACTTCCCCCTACCCCTCCACTTCCCTCGACACCCTCCTCTTCTGCCTCCACTTCCCCACCAATTCCCCTACCCCTCCCTCCCCCATTTCCCTACCCCACTTCCGCCTACCCTCCACTCTCCCTGCCCACTCACTTCCCCTGCCCCTCCACTCCCCTACTTCCTTCACTTCCCACTACCCCTATCCCCTTACTTCCCCTTCCTCCACACACTATTCCTCCTCCATTCCCACTATCCTTCCACTTCCTCCTACCCTCCCATTCCCCTCCCCTCCCCCTCCACTCCCCCTACCTCCTACCCCCTCCACCTCCACTGTTCCCTCCGCTTGTCCCTGGCCGCTCCCATTGTACGCGGTATAATGGTGCCGGTAGTCAATGCGCTCAATGAATCATGCGGCGAGGCGAGGCGCGGCCACAGTTTAGTTATGTAGCGGCCGTAACTGTGTAAGGAGGAAACCTCCCAGTGCCCACCAGAGACCACTTTCTCGCTTTCTGTAACATGTGCTTTCTAGCATGCACACTCCGACGCAATTTGACCCCGGTAGCCCCAGGTGCGCCCACTATTGTAGCTCGATGTAGAGAGCCACATAGCACTGTTCTCAAGGATACAAATACTAATAACATACTGCAGCAGTACTAGCGCATCTTTTGGCCGACTACGCCAGAGACTCTCGAACAACCACCACTTGTCCATGCAGGTCAAAGGCAAGATCTACCATGCAATTGTGCTGTCCACCCTACTATACAGAGCCGAGGCCTGGACAGTGTACAGATGACAGGTGAAAAAGATGCATGCCTTCATGATGCGACATGTGTGTAAAACAACAAACAGAGAGTACACAATAGTTGCAGATCATATGAGCGTGTGTGGAGCAAGTGGCGAATGCGAAAAGCTTGTTTGTTTGTTTGTTGGGGTTTTACATCCTAGCAACATTTATAGTCTTATCAGGATGTGTACCGACTTGTGGCAGTGCACACTCATGGCAACTTCATAGTGCCGCCCCAATGGGAGACCAGGCCACTGGAACCATGACCCGATATCCCACTCAGTTACATTATCCAGACACCAAGCGAACCAGTCCTTCCCCTATCCTAGTAATGCGGAGTGCCAGGCTAGGCAGTGGCAAGTATCAATTTTGTTCATAATTGGTTTGAATGGGACTGGAATCGAACTTCTGACCTTCCACATGGCAAGCCTGTGCTCTTACCAATTGGACTACCGACTGCGGTAAATGAAAGAAGCAGAATTAGGTCAGGAGAATTGTGTGGTGAAGAGAAAAGATTGAAATAGAAGTAGGCTTCCACTGAAGATTGAAAGGTTATCTGGAAGGAACAGAAGAGAAGTGGAATTAGGCGACTTCAGTAGATTGGTGGAGAGCGGCTTGTCTTTCTTTGTTGGACTTGTTCGACACTGATTTACATTTCCACAGCACTTAAACTAGATACTCCGAAATTTAATTAATTGCTAATTTTATAGACATCGATTTGTGGCAACGTCTGCGCATGGCAGCTTTCCCACTGCAATTCAGGCGCACCTGCGCCATGACCTGATATCTTACTCAGTCGCATGATCCTAGCGCTGAGCTGCTGTCCCAAGTAAGATCTCCCATAGCCACCGACTTTGCAAGTAGGTGCTTTGATTCAACTGGGGTTTGAGTCCATAACCTGGTGCACAGGACACGGATACTACACCTAGATGGTCAGTGGAAAGTAAAGCCTGTTTTATTTAATGACGCTCTAGAGCACATTGATTGTTGTATCATTGTATGGTCATTCTGACATATTTCTTTGGAGGAAACCCACTGCCGACACATAGACTACTCTTTCTGATAAGCAGCAAGGGGTCTTCTATATGCACTTTCCGACACACAGGACAGCACATACCACAGCTTTTGATGAACCAGTTGTGGACCAATGGTAGCCAGTCAGTGGAGTAAGCAAGAAGTCCAGAACTCAGCAACCAGCGCTTCAATTAGGCTTCAATGGCAAACATGAAACGCTATATACATGCAGTTGAAGTGGAATTAGGTCATTCTGCCTAATTGATTAGTGAGGAGAGTCTGATGTATAGCTCCGAGTTACTGTATGGTTGTGCATTCACAAAACACATCTAAGATTCTACACAAAGTTATAAAGCTAACTGGAGAGTGGGCAGAGAACTGGAATGAGGTCATTCCATGTAATTGTAGTGGTCTGCACTGACCTCTCAGGCAAGTAACCACATAGACAGGTAGGCGTGGGTAGTGTGGTGATATCAGGGAGCCTAGGTGGTGTAATGGTTAGCACACTGGCCCGGAATGCAAAGAGAGGTGGGTTCGAGTCCCGCTCTAGGCGCAACATTTCCCATTTTCATCACCCCCACGACATAATTGATTGGTGAGGAGAGGAGCGCCTTGTTACTGTCTGGATGTGCCTTCAGGGAACACATTTAAGCTTTTACACACAGTTGAAAAGCTAACAAGGGGTTGGGGCGAAGTGGAATCAGCGCACAATCCCATCTCCCTCTCGCTTTCTCTCTATTCAAAAGCGCTATGATTGAGAGAGCGGAAAGTCTTCACTCAGGATGTAAGCTGTGCAAAATGAGTTATCCTCAACTATAGACCGATAATGGATTCAACCCACCCCGTGCTGTCCCACTTTGAAGCGGAGCGCCTAACCGCTAGGCAAGCCCGGTAAGGCAGGCGAGTCGTGACCACGTCATTAAAGAGTAATTCTCGGATTGGAGATTGGAATAATAGCCGCAATTTCCCCGCATGGTGACGTCTTCCGCCGAGTAAATGGTGACATCAAAGAGTCTCAGGAGGCGTTGTAACGGGGCCGGCTGAATATTAGCGCCCGCAGGTTGCACCCTCCCCAAGCTCCGCGCTACCGTAAGTAGGTCTTCGGGCGCCGCCATTACTTTTGTCAAGTCCGCCTGGGGTGCCAGTAGTCTGGAACACCTCATCGGAGACTGGCTGGCTCAGTGTCAGGATAATATGACTGAGTGGGATATCAGGTGATGGTGCTGGCAGCCTGGTCTCCCAGTGGGGCAGCACTATAAAGTCACCATGGGTTTGCACTGTCAGAAGTCGGTACCCGTCCTGATATGACATTAGATGTTGTGAGGATGTAAAACTCCAACAACCAACCAACAATTCATCAGCCCACTCCCCCATGTCCCTACATTCTCTGCGACCCATGAATGTACAAGTATTATATGTTAGGGAAAGGAATTGTTGGCTGAATATCAGGATAATGTGACTGTGTGGGATATCAGGTCATGGTGTCAGTGCGTCGGTATCCCATTGCGGCAGTACTAAAAGCTTGCCCTGTGTGCACAGCGTCACAAGTCGATGTCCTCCCTGATCTGACCATAAATATTGATGGGGCATGACATCTCAATAAAGAAATGCCAGAAAAAATAATTGATATAATGTAACAACAAGAATAGGAAGGATGCGCAGAAGAAGAAACAGTAAAACTAAAAGAAGCAGCAGAAGAAGGAGGCGAAGACGGGAGAAAGAAGGAAAAATGAGGACACAGAAGACAGAGGTGGCAGAAGAAGCAGAAGAAACAGAAGAATAAGAATATACAGAAGAAGAACAAGAAGCAGGAGAAACAGAATGATAAGAATAAACAGAAGAAGCAGAAGAAACAGAAGGATAAGAATAAAGAGAAGAAGAACAAGAAGCAGAAGAAACGGAAGGATAAGAATACACAGAAGAACAAGAAGAAGAACAAGAATCAAAAGAAACGGAAGGATAAGAATAAACAGAAGAAGAACAAGAAGAACAAGAAACAGAAGGATAAGAATAAACAGAAGAAAAATAAGAACAAGAAGAACAAGAAGAACATTCATTAATTGGTGGTTGCTTTACGCCGTGTCGGCAGCATAGGCCATATTCACGATGAGAAATGTTTGTTTTTGTTCAAACCATTGCTTTTACATGTAAAAGCATACAATCAATTTTGTGTCAATGGACACTCACAAATTTTGTAAACTCACAATTGTAATAGCTAAATAAAAGTCTAAATGATAGTATTATTCACTGATGAAATTTGTTTAAAAGAAGAACAAGAAGCAGAAGAAACAGAAGGAACAGAACATGGCCATTAGGCAATGTCAAGGTGTTTTGCTCGTTGCAGGTGCTTATGATTATTTTTAATTTGACATTACACTTTTTTCGAAATCGCAAGGGCGTCAGCTGCAACCCCGCCGCTTGTAGTATCACAAGTTCACTGTACGGTGGCCGTAGGTGACTTCCAGATGTCACCTCACAGTTGTTACCCAGTCTGGTGTGCCTACAAAGTCATACGGCAGCCACAACAACCGTGAGGCCTCCTTACTGTCACCTCACGGTGGTTTTGCTGCTTCCGGGAGATGGCCGAACGATGTTCTAATTATTATTTTTTTTTTGTGACAAGTTATTTATTCTGTACATAATGTATAAGCTCCCGTGAGGGTACTTGTTTTCAATGCTGGGCAGCTCTTATATTGTTTTGGTCTGGTCCCACACTCAGGAGTGTTTACCTGGTCTTGTTCAGGCCAACCGTTTGCAGCTTTGGGTGTTAGTAGTTTCTATGTTAGTTTCTTTTGCATTTTTCAAAGTTTTTTCCTAATCTCAGTATGATACAAACTGCGACATAACACACACACACACTCACACCCACACCCACACCCGCACCCACACACACCACACACACACTCACACCCACCCACCGACACATCCACCCACCCACACACCGACACACACGCCCACACCCACACACACCCACGCCCAAACCCACACTCACACACACCCACACACACCCACGCCCACACACCCACACACACACCCACACATACACCCACACACCCCCACACACCAACATACACACACCCACACACACACACTCACAGACACACCCACACACACCCACACACACACCATCATACACCCACATACACCCATGCACACACCCACACTCACACACACCCACACGCACTCACACACACCCACACACACTCACACCCACACACACCCACACACCCACATACACCAACCCACACACAGACGCACACGCACACGCACACGCACACGCACACACATCCACACACACGCCAATATTGTACGGCGGCCGTGCAGTGACTTTAGGGCTGCAGTATGATGGCCCAATAGCAACCGTACCATACGACTTTGACTATTGCCATGCAGACCTAGTAGCATTTGTGAACATTTCTTCCGCAGCCTGCAAAAACCATACTATTTGTAAAAAGAAAATCGCATCTACATACCACAGACCGCAGAATCATGTGGTTGAAGCATCATGTATATATGACCGAGGCAAAAGTGAGTGGGTTTTGCCGGGGTGTTCACCTGCTTAACGCAGGGACCACCGACCAGTGTGGGCTGGGGACGAGTCGATTGGTTGTTGGTTTTCTTTGTTTGTTGTTGTTTTACGTCCTAGCAACATCTAAGGTCATATCAGGATGGGTACTGACTTGTGACAGTGCGCACTCATGATGACGTTATAGTGCTGTCCCACTGGGAAACCAGGCCACCAGCACCATGACCTGGCATCCCACTCAGTCACATTATCCTGACACTGAGCACACCAGTCCTTGCGACCAGGAAGTGACAAGTATCAATTTTTAAGTCATTGGTTTGACTCGACCAGGATTCGAACCCACGACCCCACGATCTACCAGCAAGGGAGACGGACGCTCTAACTCATTCGGCCATCCCGTCTGGTCGGTTGGTTGGTTGTTGGGGTTTTACGTCCTGGTAACATGTCGGTGGGGTGGGGGACGAGTTGATGAAGTGGGTCAAGTAGCTAAGTATGCCTCCAACACGTGGTGTGTGCTTCCCCATTGAGGCTGCCCCATTGAGGCTGCCCCACTGAGGCCGCCCGATTCGGACAAATTGCGTGAGAGACTAGGGAAGATTTACAATTTGTCTCAAGAATTGCCGGCAGGGCGCGCGTCAACTCCAGGGGGCGGGCGGTAATCTCCGGCCGAACGCCCCGTCCTGTAATCAGACGGGGGCGTGGCTATGGAGGTCTGCCCGCGCGGGTGGGTGTATATGGGTGTGTGTGTGTGGGTGTGGGTGGGTGTAGTTGTGGGTGTGTGTGGGTGTGTTATGTCGCGTGGAAGTCCCGCATGTATGCGTTTAGTTATATGTGCAGTTTGACTTACTTGCTGCTCCAAAAATGAAATTTTGTTTTATTTAATGATGCCTCTAGAGCACATGGATTTTTATCATCAGCGATTAGGCATCAAACATTTGGTCATTCTGACACATTTCTTTAGAGGAAACATGCTGCCGCCAGATAGGCTACTCTTTCCGATAAGCAGCAAGGGGTCTTTTATATGCACTTTCCCACAGACAGGAGATCACATACCACAGCTTTTGATGAACCAGTTGTGGACCACTGGTTGGAACGGAAAATAGCCCAAACTGCAAATGTGTCCACTGAGCAGGATCGATCGCATAACCCACACCGACACAGCTGGACACGCTACTGCCTGAGCTACGTTCCGCTACCCTGCTGCTCCCAGCTGCTTGAAATACACCAGACCGATCTGTTGAAGGGAGTTTAAATATAGTATCCTTACATAAAATATGGATAACCGGCTCGGCTATTCTTCGTCTGTACCATATACTGTACTCTGCCAGACATACTCTGCATAGCACTACCCACTATATGTGTTAGGCACAAGGGGGGGGGGGGGGGGGGCAATCCACCAAAGCGCTGGGAGACCGTTGGAGTCGGTTCCCAGGAAGGGGGAAATAGAGAGTGCCCGGTTACAGGGGGTCCTGCTGAGAATAAGGGCTGTTGGGAAGCGAGAGGTGCCCAGAAGGAGCACCGAAAAATATTAGGGACTATTCTTGATATTTATATTCACATTATACATTATATAACACACACACATATATATATATATATATATATATATATATAATTTATATATATATATATATGTATATATATATATATGTATAAAGAGTTCAGGCGGAAATCCCCATAAGCGCCAATCCAAAAATTGATTAACACTTTTTTAAATTTAGCTTAGTTCTCAACAATTCCATGACGGTTGTGAAGTAATGGTTATGGAGCAATGAACAAAAAAATATTCATTTAAAAAATTAACCTTCTGAGGGTCGGTTTCAGACTGACGAATATACATTATATATAGAGAGAGGGAATCAGACAGGTCCAAATTGTACACATATACATGTGTGTATATATATACGTGTATATATATATATTAATTTATGTATACAGCAAAACCTCTCTAAATCCACTGACCATTGGACCGATATTAAATGGTCCATTTAGGGAGGTGGTTGGTTTAGGGAGTTTTTCATGTTGTTACAAATACAATGGTATTGCGTGGGCGTTCGTTTGGGACCCAAATATAGCAATCGATATCGAGGAGTGGTCGATATGTTGAGGTGGATGGTTAGATGGGTTTACTGTATATAATTTGAATCAGACTGAGGGTTCAAATAGATAGTATTATATCTTCATTTATTCCATGTGTATATATAAAGATATATGTAAAAATTCAAAAAAAGATGGGAAAACAGATCAGGAACTGTGGAGAACGAAATCCACACCTGTAAAACAGATATGATAGAAGTCAAAAAATTAATAAATGACATAGACACGAATAAACCTAGTGGAATAGATGAAATACCAACCAAAATACTGAAACAGGCACTCCAAGGCATCCCGGCCACCATAGTAGACCTATTCAACATCTCCTTTGAGCAGGGGCATTTTATCTCAGCCTGGAAAATGGCAACCATCACCCCCATTCACAAAGGTGGAGACAAACAAAACATGGGAAACTACAGGCCAATATCAATTCTTCAAACCCCAGGCAAGCTCATTGAAAAAGTGTTACATAGACACATCAATGAACAGCTGGAAAAAAAGATATACTAAATGAAAGACAAGGGGGCTTCAGGAAACTGCACTCCACATCAAAAACAATAGCTAACCTAACAAATGACATAATGGCATCAATGAACCAAAAACAATTAGTTGGAGCCGCCTTCATTGACTTCAGCAAAGCATTTGACACAGTAGACCACAAAATACTACTGGAAAAACTAAAAACCATGGGCATAAAATCCAACACTATGGATTGGATAAGATGCTACCTGAACAACAGGCAACAGAAAACAAAAATAAACAATACACTATCAGACAACCAACCTGTCACATGTGGTGTACCCCAAGGGTCAGTGTTAGGGCCACTACTCTTTATAATCTATATAAACGATCTTGAAAAATGGTTGCAAACTGAATGCCTCCAACTATATGCAGATGACACAGTCATATACACAAATGGCACCACAGAAGAGGAGGTAATAACTAAACTAAATAAACTCCTACTAAAACTAGATGAGTGGTGTGAGTCCAACAAAATAACCATCAACACAAGCAAATCAAAAACAGTACTCTTCTCGCATAAACAAATGCCAGAAAGAAAACTACACTGTAAGTTAGGAAACCAAACACTAGAAAATGTAGACCATTACAAATACCTAGGCCTTGAGTTGGACAGCCAACTAAACTACAACCTATGTATAAATAAAATTATACAAAAAGTAAACCACAAACTGTGGCTATTTGCAAAGCTAAGAGACTACATGACACAAGAAATGTCAATAAAAATCTTCAAGGGCATGGTGCTCCCCTATTTTGACTATGGAGATGTAAACTACATGGGTGTGAGAAAAGAACTACTAAAAAAACTGCAAACACTGCAGAACAGAGCCCTAAAAATCTGTCTAAGAGTAGACAAGCTGCACCCCACCTATGACATACACAAAAGAACCAAAGTGAAATTACTAGAAAATAGGAGAATAATTCATTTGAAAACATTAGCATATAGCTATAGTCAAAACATTAAACTTCTAACAAAACCACAAAGGGCTACTAGAGCAAATAATGCGCCACTACTAAAGCAGACCAGAAGCCAAATAAAAGCTCATGAGAGAAGCATGCTGGAAATGGCTGCCAAGGTGTGGAATGCCCAAACGGTAAAGGAACGACAAATTCCTGACCTAAAAACTTACAAAAAATATCTGTGCAAAATAAGGCTAGGAAACCCCCACTAAGCTGCACTGCAAAGGGGCATGTGATATGTCACGGCCCACCAGCGGGACGCCCAATGGAAGGTAACCATGCCAAAAGTAGCCAGATAACACACCACACAGCTACGTACAAGCCTATGATATGTAAATAGGAGTAGGCTAGTCTAGTAATAAGAGTAGAAAAAATAAATACATATATGCCAAGAAAATCAAAAAAAAAATAACATAGGCTATTAACCATACCAACCAATTATCTATCTGCTACTGAAATGCAGGCAATCAAATACCTTATCAGCAGCCACTGTGTGGTAAGATAACACCAACACTACAACTGGCCAGCATTGAAAACAAGCCTGGGTACCCGGACTTATATGCTATGGACAGTATAAATACAGCCTCAATAAAATTTTAAAAAAGTTAAATGTACGCACTCATATATGTGTATATATATATATATGTATATATATATATATATATATACATATATAACGTATAAGATATTGCCTGACTATGTTATATACATGAGCTTTGTCGAGATGCATGAGTTGGTTTCTGGGTAGCTGCTGGCGGTGCGGCTATGGCGATAATAGAGCAGGTTGGGAGTGAGCCGAGCAGCTTTGTTCTCTCCCTATAACGTGGGCGACAAGCAGAGGATAGAGAAGCTGCACTTGCAATGGTCTCGCTACCACAATGAACTAAAGCAACGGGACAGGGCCGGAAACAAACCCACCCAGAAGCCGGCGGAGAGACAAGCTATCAGGGTACAGAGAGGAAGCTTTCTATTGAGCCAGCTCTTTCCTGAACACTGAACACTTGGACTCCCTTCCCTTTCCCTCCTAAACGCAGCCCCACGCGACCCAGCCAGGCCTAGTCAGGCCCAGCCAGGCCTAGTCAGGCCCAGCCAGGCCCAGCCAGGCCCAGCCAGGCCCAGCCAGGCCCAGCCAGGCCCGGCCAGGCCCAGGCAGGCCCAGCCAGGCTCAGCCAGGCCCATCCAGGCCCAGCCAGGCCCAGCCAGGCCCAGCCAGGCCCTGCCAGGCCCAGCCAGGCCCAGCCAGGCCCAGCTAGGCCCAACCAGGCCCAGCCAGGCCCAGCCAGGCCCAGCCAGGCCCGGCCAGGCCCAGCCACGCCCAGCCACGCCCAAGCAGGCCCAGCCACGCCCAGCCACGCCCAGCCACGCCCAGCCACGCCCAGCCACGCCCAGCCACGCCCAGCCACGCCCAGCCACGCCCAGCCACGCCCAGCCACGCCCAGCCACGCCCAGCCACGCCCAGCCACGCCTAACCCCGGTCCACCCTGCCCAGTCCTGCACTGCCTTCTCCTGCACAACCCAGCCCAACCCAGCCGCACACAGTTCCGCCCCTCCCTTCTCAGACCGGCCCCACCCATTCCAGTCCAGTCCAGCCCAGCTCAGCTCAGACCGGCCCAGGCCAGTCCTGCCCAACCTGGCCCAGCCCAGTCCAGTCCAGTCCAGCCCAGCCCAGCCCAGCCCAGTCCAGCCCAGCCCACCCCAGCCCCGCCCTGCGCCGCTCCACCCCGCCCCGACCCGCCCCACCCAGCTGCGCCCAGCCCCGCCCTGCCTTGCCCACACCCCCAAACTGGAAATAGCAGTCCCGCCATGCGCATCTCAATCGGAAGGAAAACCCGACATGATGACGTCACCACTCAGGGCGTTGTCAGCCGACATTCAGCCAGAAGGCCGTCACGCGCAGGCGTGATCGGCCGCGCGAGGCACTGTGGGAAAATCAACGATTAATTTCCGCGACTGATATGGCGTGGAGAAAGATCCCTTCCGCTTCCCCCTCCTCTCACCCATCCCCATCAACCCAACCCCCCTCCTTCCACCGGGCATACACACAGGTCCCCAGGACAGGGCGGTGGTAGATAACATACGCGCCTAAATATACCTCGGTTTTGATTCGCCACTTCAAACACTGCGCATGCTCGAGCGGATGTTAGACCTATAAACAATGCGCGAACTTACGGAAACGGGAGTCTACACGCCGGGGAAACGCCCACGTGTAGGCTCCTTTTTCCAATCCCTCCCCTCGCCCCCTCTCTCCCCTCCGCTGCTCTCCCACCCCGAACAACCTCCTTGTATTGCGCCGCCAACTGCTGAGGTCTGAGCCGCAGGCCTGTAATCGATTTCCGGTATCGCCCATATTACTGGTGTGGTTTTCAGTCCCGTTAGTTGTTAAAGTGTGCCTTAAAGGCACCGCAGAAACGCTGATCACCCTGTGAAAACATGGTCGCACCATCACCACCACCATACATTCACACCTGTGCAGACCTTTGGGCCTATATGTATGAGACCGGGTTAGCGGTTGTATCCCGGCGTCGTGCGGATTTCCCGGGTTAGCGGCGAAAACTGCGTATGTATGTGTCGGGGTTAAACTAACTCGGCGAGCGTAAAGTCGCCTGCACTAACCCCATGCAAAAGGAGGGTTAAAGGTGGGGTTAGGCACCGACTCTGCCCAAATCTATTCAATGCAATCATATTTAACAGAATTACCTACGCAATAAGTGAAATTTGATCAATTTAACCATAAATTCGAAACGTTATTAAGGATACCGACGCATTGGCAGCGATATTAATAGTGTCGAATCGATGAATGTAAGGTAAACAAATCGCCTCCTCCGCATCGACGTCGATATCCATACTGTCTAACATCAAATAAAAATGGCCGCCGCTGTCGCCGCCGAATCGGCGCGAATATATTATGCCCATATCTATTCAATGCGATCATATTTAACAGAATTCCATACTCAAATCATGAAATTTCATTAAATTAACCCTAAAATCGAAGCGAGATTAACGCTGATGCCGTAACGGCGGCGATATTAATATTTTCGAATCGACGAATGTAAACAGGCACAGAGGGATTTCCCAAATCTATAAATAACTGAAACATTAGCTAACTCGGGCGCGCTTTGGTCACATACATCCCCCTTGACACATTTGGAACTCTGAGGTTAGCTCACCCGGCACCCTCCTTTAACCCCGGTCGGGTTAAAAATTGACTCATACATATAGGCCTAGAGCCACACAGACATATATATATGCATATACCATAAAACCTCTCAAACCAACCACCTCCACAGATCGACCACTTCCCTATATCGATCGCTTTATTTGGTTCCCAAACAATCGCCCATACAATACCATTGTAATGATTTTTAAAAACTCACTACACTTACCACTTCCCTAAATTAATCATTTAAAACCGGTTGAATTAGAGAGTATATGTAATTCATTATGTGTATGTAAATAAGACGTGTAAAATATTCCGATTTAATGGATCATGTGTAAAATATTCCGATTTAATGGATCGGTGGGAGAATACAAATGTTCTATTAATGAACGGGTATACGTGACCAGGTGCATGTATGTGTATATGTAGGTCCTGGTGGTGTTTGATTGAAAGGTAAATAGACATAGTGGTGCTGGCAGGACTGTGTGTAAGGGGCATTCAGAGCCTACCCCCTCCCCCCTCTGCTAGTCAGGATCACCACACTCAGGCTCAAGGCAGGTGGTGGCCAGGGGAGCCACACAGCTTGGTGGTGGTGGGCAGATCACTGGTAACCATGGGGACCAGGAATGCTTGATCCCTATTGGTAGATCTAAGAATGCTTGTTTCTCATTAGGAGAATAGGGTGGGGTGATACTTTACACTGAATCCATGTACCATATAAATAATAAACCAGAGGGCTTGACTCTCTCTCTTCTTTCAAATTGTATACCCTTCCTTTCTCTTTGCCTGTATTGATTTCACTATAGCCTGCTTACACAACTACAGATTCGAGCAGTAGACTTTACATACTGGTGACCACACGGAGTGGTAAATCTATTAGCTGGAGGAAGGATTCAACTTTACTTTATGGAGACCTAGTCTTTACAAAATGTTATATAAATAACCATGTGTTATTTAAATACACATAATGAATTATGCGTTACTCATATACACATAATGGATTACATAGCAGATTTATATACCAGACGAGGTGGCCGAATAGATAGAGCGCATGGTTCCCGTGCGGAAGGTCAGGAGTTGGAATCCCAGCCGAGTCAAGCCAATGGCTTTTAAATGACTGTCACTACCTTGCCAGGCGCTCGGGATTAATAGGATAGGACAAGGACTGGCTAGCATATTATCAGGACAATGTGTGGGATATGGGGGTCATTGTTGCAGCCGTGGCCTGGTCTCCCAGTGGGGCAGCACTATAAAGTTGCGATGAGTGTACACTGTCAAAAGTCAGTACCCATCCCGATATGACCTTAGATGTTGCTAGTAAGTAAACTAACCACAAACAATACATATAAGATGCATGATTATATATATATATATATATATATATATACACAGTAAAGTCTCCCTAACCGACCACCTACACATATCGACCACTCCCCCATATCGATCGCTTTATTTGTGTCCAAACAATACCATTGTAACCATATTCCCACTCCCTAAGCCAACCACCTCCCTAAATGGACCACCTAAAGTCGGTCCCAAGATCGGTCGATTTAGAGAGGTTTTACTGTATATACAGTAAAGCCTCTCTAAATGGACCGGCGATGGGACTAACTTTTTGTCTTTTCTTTTTTGGTCCATTAGTTGTTTAAGCAGTGGAAATTTCAGTCATAGATGACTGGTCTTCCTCATTCCACTGCTGGTCGATAGAAAGGCCGAGCCTACACTTTTACCGACCCAAGGGATTTTTAACCTCCCACACCACATAGACATGGTATGAGAGCAACCGGCCTTTGATGATGCTGTAAGTTATACACAGCGGGGGAAATCCAAATTGGCAGAGCTGGGGGAACGGGGAATCGAACTGCCGACCCTAAGATTAGGAGTCTGACCTAGAAAAAAGTCAGACACTCTAACCACTCCGCCACAGAGAACACTAACTTTAAATGATCCAAATAGGGAGATGGTCAGTTTAGGGAGGTTTTTAAAATAAGTACAACGGTATATTGTATGGGCAAGCAATTGGGACCCAAATAGACCCCTTTCAATGTTTATAAACATCGTGTATGCGCGCGCAGATTGGCTGCAGAAAGAATGAACACTGCCATTGAGTTTGCCGATATGTGCAGGGCAAAACATCAGTTTTATTCCAAATTTATATAAATGCAGAACCCTACCTTTATCAATTTAATATAATCTGTTTGCAAAAGATGTTTTCTGTATGTGTTCCAAGCGGTTTGTTTCTAGGTGGTGTGATTTTAGAGATGTTTCAATTTTTCTATATGCAGATTGTCTTCTATATGTGTTCCAAGCAGATTGTTTCTAGGTGATGTAGTTTTAGGGATATTTCACTTTTTCTATATGAAAATTGCTCATCGGCATTGACAATGCATTGACTCATTGAGTTTGCCGATACACACAGTTCAAAACGTTAATTTTATTCAAAATTAGTAGAAATGCAAAACCCAAACCTTATAAATTTAATATAATCTGTTTGTTGAATATGTTTTATATATGTGTTCCAAGCGGTTTGTTTCTAGGTGATGTGGTTTCAGAGATAGTTCACTTTTTCTGAATGAAGATTGCTCATAGCCATTGAGTTGGCAGTGTGACCATGTGTCGGCCTGCAGCCAAGCTGTGTGTGAACTGACCTAATTCCCTTTCCTGACGTCATATGAAATAGGTCTATAAAGCGATTGATATAACAGTGGCGTGGAGGTGGTCAGTTAGGAAGGCTTTACTGTATATGAGCCTGTCTCAAAAGGTGATAACTCTTTTTTTGTTTGTCCATTGTAATGATTGACACAAAACAGCACAGAAACAGTTACGCTGAAAACACAAAGACATTTGCTTCAAATCAATATGTATTCTATTGGAATTATGAAACACTATGTAAAAAACAAATCAGTTTATCCTGAGCAAATGCATAAGCAGATAGTATGTTGATAATTACAATGGACAATGTTTTGTCCCATATTGCTTAGCACCTTTTGAGACAGTCTCATATACATTTATGTATCCACCATTGCATGTGTCGACCTGCGTATACATATATATTCTGCTACTAACGTATACAACACATCTGCGTGCGCACACACTAACGGCACTTACATGCACATACAACAGCACCACCCCACACACATCTGGACACACTTACAAACCCGATAGACCTACTTACAAAATGCTGCCATCACCACATAGCAGACAAGCACACAAGTATGTCAACCGCACACAAGTATGCATCCATAACAATTGTCACACACCATCCATCCGCCGCAGCATACAACAATCGAACAAGCCACACACACAGGCCTAGAGTGTCACGCATACAGCGTAGTGACCTAATTCTACGGAACCAACCACCTGCAATAACATATATGTGCAGACTCAGTCATTCCACTTCAAACCAAGCATAGTAACATATATATGCAGGACCAATTACATGAAACCATTGACAGTAACATACATATAGAGAGAACCAATCAGCTGGCAACCATACACAGTGGCATACAAATAGAGAGAGAGTCACATGTCAAGCATACACAGTAGCATACATCTACAGAACCAATCACCTGGCAATCATGCACAATGGCATACATCTACAGAACCAAGGACATGGCAATCATACACAGTGGCATACATCTACAGAACCAAGGACATGGCAATCATACACAGTGGCATACATCTACATAACCAATCAGATGAATCACACGCAGTGACATACATCTAGAGAACCAAGCACATGAATTATACACAATGACATACATCAACAAAGCCAATGACATGAATTATAGAGTAACATACATGTACAGTGACAAGCACAAATCGAACCAGACGGGATGGCCGAATGAGTTAGAGCTTCCGTCTCCCATGCTGGTAGATCGTGGGGTCGTGGGTTCGAATCCCGGTCGAGTCAAACCAATGACTTTAAAATTGATACTTGTCACTTCCTAGCCAGGCGCTCGGCATTATTAGGATAGGGCAAGGACTGGTGTGCTCAGTGTCAGGATAATGTGACTGAGTGGGATACCAGGTCATGGTGCCGGCGGCCTGGTTTCCCAGTGGGACAGCACTATTAAGTTGCCATGAGTGTGCACTGTCACAAGTCGGTACCCGTCCTGATATGACCTTAGATGTTGCTAGGACGTAAAACAACAACAAACAAACAAGCACACATCAACCACACACGGTGACATATGTATACAGAACCAATCACACATCAACTATACACAGTGACATATATATATACAGAACCAATCACAAATCAACCACACACAGTGACATGTATATAAAGAACCAATCACACATCAACCACACACAGTGACATATATATACAGAATCAACCACAGACAGTGACATATATATAAAGAACCAATCACACATCAACCACACACAGTGACATATATATATACAGAACCAATCACACATCAACCACACACAGTGACATATATATATACAGAACCAATCACAAATCAACCACACACAGTGACATATATATAAAGAACCAATCACACATCAACCACACACAGTGACATATATATACAGAACCAATCACACATCAACCACACACAGTGACATATATAAAGAACCAATCACACATCAACCAACTATACACACTGACATATATATATATATACATAACCAATCACATATCAACCACACACAGTGACATGTATATAAAGAACCAATCACACCTCAACACACATAGTGACATATATACACAGAACCAATCACAAATCAACCACACATAGTGATATATATATATATATAAAGAACCAATCACACATCAACCACACACAGTGACATATATATAAAGAACCAATCACACATCAACCACACACAGTGACATATGTAGACAGAACCAATCACACATCAACTGCACACAGTGACGTATGTAGACAGAACCAATCACACATCAACCACACACAGTGACATATATATAGAACCAATCACACATCAACCACACACAGTGACATATATAAAGAACCAATCACGCATCAACTATACACACTGGCATATATATATATATACAAAACCAATCACACTTCAACCATACACAGTGACATATGTATACCTAGCAAATCACATGTCAACCGTAATTAGAGTCATACATCTCCAGAAGCATCACCAGAACGACCGCCACACTCACCCACACACAATCACACCTACCCACACAGTCAAACCTACCCACACATACAGCTACGCAAGGCACACCCATAGAGCTAAAAAAAACAAGTAATCCATCACCCCAACATATATAGATACAGCCATAGAGGCACACTTCAGAAAGGAATGTGTACCAACTCCCTGCTGCCTTATGCAGGACACACAGAGAGGAAGACAAAATAAGAAGTGTCACCGATGGGCGGGCACCTTTTTGGTTGTTATTGACGCACTTTCATGTTCTCGTTTTGAGATTTACTGCGGCTTCATCACTCGCCTTAAGTGTCTTTTATCGGCTCCTAAAAGTCCTATGAAGGCGTGTTTTCTAAGCCGGGTGAACCATCAATGTCGTCTGCCTCCTCGTGTGCTTTTATAAGTAATGCTGCCATGTTTTTTTTTCTCAGAAATAACAAACATTAGCATGGCACCTATGATGCGCGACAAGGAAGAAAGCAAGGCGGGGGTGGGAAAAGAGGCACTTTATTTAACACCTCAGACAGAAAATAAGCAAATATGTACAACAGGGCAAAGCGGTAAAAGCAAGGCAATAAACAGGGACTCATGAGGAGCAGAGGTAATGTCAGAGTAAATGAGCTCGAGGGAGCTTGAAATGTCGGGTGAGGGGCGCCGAAGAGCCCTCCACTAGCAGGTAGGGAGAGTTGGGTGGGTGGGTGGAGAAAAAGGAGCTTGTGTAGGGAGGACGGCTGGGAGGCGAGTGGCTGAGGGAGGCCGGCGGGCGGCCTTATAAGGGAAGGAGCGGGGAGGCGCGAGGGTGGGGGAGGTGAGAAAGCCGGCGGGCAGGGAGGAGGGGCGAGGAGAAAGCTGAGAGAGCGAGAACTGAGGGCGGGAGAAAGCTGAGAGCGGGGTGGCAGGGAAGGTGAGAAAGCCGGGGGACGGCAGGACAGAGGAGGGGGGATGGTCTCTTCCTTCCCTCGCATCAAACGCAATGCGAGCATTACGACCGATGCGCGACAAGGAAGAAAGCAAGGCGGGGGTGGGAAAAGAGGCCCTTTATTTAACACCTCAGACAGAAAATAAGCAAATATGTACAACAGGGCAAAGCGGTAAAAGCAAGGCAATAAACAGGGGCTCATGAGGAGCAGAGGTAATGTCAGAGTAAATGAGCTCGGGGGAGCTTGAAATGTCGGGTGAGGGGCGCCGAAGAGCCCTCCACCAAAAAAGGAGGAGAGGGCTCGAGGCGCGCCCGAGGGGGCGGGGCGGGGCACGGGGGCGTGCACCGCCTCTGAGGTCCAGGGGATGCTGGTGAGGGGCACCCGCTATCGGTGGCTTGGGTGTCGGTGGTGGTCTTGGGTGTCTTGCTGAGTCGGGGGCCTACGGCGACAGGGACGCGGGCGGCCAAAAGTAGGGGAGGCCCACTCCCTGGAGGAGGTGCGGCGAGGGTCGGAGAGGGGGGCAGCGAAGTCGTCAGGCCTGGGGGGGGTGGGGGTCGGGGTCGGGTGGGGAGGGTTGAGGAAGGCGGTGTCGCCGGGGGAGATGTGGAGGTCGTGATGGTCGGCGGCTGCGATGTCTGGGGAGGTTTTGTGGTCAGTGTGGGCGGCGTCTGGGGCCTGCGGCGCGAGGTGATGGTCCCCGGCTGTGTCCTGGGTGGCGTTTCCGTCGGTGGTCGTTACGGGGCTGTCAGTGGAGGTCAGGGATGGGATTGTCAGCAGTAGCATAGGTGAGGTGCCGGTTATGGCCCCCCGGGCGGGCCCGAGGAGGCCAGCGGATCAAAAATCCACCGAGGCGGCCGAGGTCTGGCACTCACGGGCTTGCTTGGTGAGGCAGCCGGCCTCGCTGTGCATGGTGAGGATGCGCCTCACGTTGGCGCAGTAGGCGCATACGTGCCGGTGTCTGTTCCCCACCTAGCCGTTGGCCTCCCCGACGGGGGCCCGGTCGCACGAGGTGGGCTCGCGGTTCCAGGCGGTGCAGGGGGCCCAGTGAGCCTCTCTGTCGTAGGCGATGCGGGTGTCGGTTTGGGCCCGGGGCTGCTGTGTGCCTCGGGGAAGGTCCGCGCCTCAGGGGGGCTGGTGCTGTCGGGACGGCCTGGGGGGCGGGCAAGGTGAGGGCCTCAACCCTCACCAAGTTCAGGGCAACCGGGTCGTGCCATCCATGGGGGAGCCTTCCGTCCGCGATCCAGGTGAAGATCGTCTCGGAGTAGTTGCGGAACGTAGGCCAGGGATAGACCAGGTTGTCCCTGAGCATGGTGAGGGTGTGGTGGTGCAGGCCTGGCAGGGAGTGGGCAGGGAAGCTTGGGTGGCTGACGAGGGTGGCGAGGGCGAGGCTGTACTCGTCCTTGGTGGCTTCCCCCCTTTTCACCGACTTGCGCTCCGGTCCCCTCTCAATGAGGTCAGAGGGGAAGAGGTAGTCGGGGGAGATACCTTTACGTTTCCCGGTGCGCTGCGCCTCGGCCGACGCCAGGATCTCCCGTACGGCGTCGGCCGCGGATGCCGGGCTATGGTCGAGGGTATCCTGAAGGTAGGGCGGGGGCGGCGGGGCCGACGGCTGTAGCGCTCGTACTGCGGGTGCAGTGCCCCCGGGAGCGGTGCTTGAGGTGGCGGCGGAGGGTGCACCCCCCCCGACGACGTGTGCCCAAGGTGCTGGGATGGGCAGCGTGCTGTAGGCCGGCCGCCGCCTCGGCGTGGGCGGGGGTGGGTCTCCTCGGGCTCGCGGGCGGCCCCGGACTCCAGGACGTCCAGGCGGTTCATGATCTGCTGAAGCGCCTGGAGGATGGTGGCCTCGGTGCCTAAGGGCCGGTCCCGAGACGCCGGAGGGGAGCCGGAGGTGCCTCCCGGCGTGCCCGAGGAGGGGCCCAGCATGGCCACGGCGGTCGTCCGAGCTCCCTTCCGTCCCTTTCCTTTGCCGCTTCCAGGCATGATGAGAAGGGTCCTACGGTGTTGGAGCGGCCCGAGGTGAGGGAGCGGTCCGAGGTGAAGGCCAAAGAAAAAGGAGCTTGTGTAGGGAGGACGGCTGGGAGGCGAGTGGCTGAGGGAGGCCGGCGGGCAGCCTTATAAGGGAAGGAGCGGGGAGGCGTGAGGGCGGGGGAGGTGAGAAAGCCGGCGGGCAGGGAGGAGGGGCGAGGAGAAAGCTGAGAGAGCGAGAACTGAGGGCGGGAGAAAGCTGAGAGCGGGGTGGCAGGGAAGGTAAGAAAGCCGGGGGATGGCGGGACAGAGGAGGGGGGAGGGTCTCTTCCTTCCCTCGCATCAAACGCAATGCGAGCATTACGACCAATAGGTGTAGGTACATGCTGTTAACTAACATAACTATTAACAGCTGAGATGACAAGGTTACTACCAAATTTAGACTATTGCTGTTCAGCGATTAAAACAAGCCGCGATACGGCTTACTCGTTATGGACAGGGTAAATAAACCATCAAGCACAGAGAATAACACCAACGAGAGCAAGTATATTGGCATGCCGAGATGTCAATCAAACAGGCTGTCAATTGTCATTATTTTGTGATGGAAAATCCCATTGAAGAACGGGATCGCCGAATGAGTTGAGCATCCGTCTCCCGTTTTGGTAGGACGTAGGATTCGAACTGACGGGTTCGAACCCTAGTCGAGTCAAACCAATAACTTTAAAATGTATAATTGCCGCTTCCTAGCCTGGCGCTCGGCATTATTAGGATAGGACAAGGAGCAGTCGAATGAGGAAGACCAATCGTCCATGTTTGAAATTTCCCCTGCTTACTTAACTAGCGTACCCACCCACTCACACCCCCAAAAGAAACAGTTGGGGGATGTGTTGACGAAAATCACTTTTTTTCCCCCATTTACAAGCTACTTTGTGCATTATTCCTTAGTGTTCATGCCGCTCAAGCGGTTTGTTCAGCGGGCTGAACGGATCGACGAATCCACTGATTCTATTTGTTGAGCTTTGATGTCCTCGGGCGGTCATCAGGATGGGTACCTAGTTGTGATAGTGGTGACTTGCATAGTGCTTCCCTACTGGTAGATCTACTTCCCTACTGTTTCCCTACTGGTAGACCAAGTCACGAGTACAATGTCCCGATATCCCACTCAGTCACATAATTCTGATACTGAGTAAGCCAGTCCTTGGCCTATCCTACTAATCTTCAGTGCCAGGGTGGGTAGCGACATGCCTGCATTTGGCAAGTCATTGCTTTGACTCGGGTCGGGGTTCAAATGCATGACCTCCCACACTGGAAGCCGGCCAGCGTCCGTACCGATTCGGCCATCCCGCCCGGGCCCTCTGACAGATAGCCTAGTGCGTCGTATACTAAAACTTTAATGTATGATGTTTCCTGAAGCATTTGCCGGCTAGGTGCTTCAGAGCATAACTTGGTGCTATAGCACCCTTGGAGTGCATCCATCACGGCAGACGGATGGGGCCGGGGAGGCTTGAAGGGGGGCGGAGGAGGAGGAGGAGGGGAGAGGGGGGGAGACTGGTGCATTCACGTTGAGTATCCATTTGTAGTTTTAAATCACTCCAGGTCGGAGTGCCGACCCCGTATTCACGTGCACTGCCTTGCATTGCCTTGCATGACCCTGCGTGACCCTGCATGCCTGTAAATGGGTCTGTATGGCCCTACATGGCCCTGCGTAGCCCTGCACTGCCCTGTATTCCCCTGCATGCCCCTTCACGGCCTTGTATACCCCAGCGTGTATGCCCATGTATGCCCCTGCATGACCCTGAATGCCCCTGCATGACGCTGCATGACCCTGAATGCTCCTGGATGGCCCTGCATGACGCTGAATGCCCCGGCCTGACCCTGAATGACCATGCATGACCCTGAATGACCATGCATGACCCTGAATGACCATGCATGACCCTAATGACCCTACATGTCCCTTCTTCTTCATCGTGTCCTTCCACCAGTTATCTCAATGGATTTTCGGGCAGAGGTATGATCTTTATTCGTGGGACGTGCTCTCGGTGGTGGATGGTGGTAGCAGGATTTGCAATCAGATAGCTGATTCCCAGGGCCGCGATGTGGACGCTCCTGCTGTGGCCAGTTTGTCGATAGAAAGCCCGGGCCTACACTTTTACCGACCCTGAATGACTCTGAATGACCCTGCATGACCCTGAATGCCCTGCATGACCCTGAATGCCCTTGCATGCCCTTGCATTCCCCTTCTTCACTGCCCTGCACGGCCCTCCACGGCGCGGTACCAGCAGGAGACGGGGTTGCCGTCGTGTTTATGACGCGGTCAGGAAGTTATCCATCTGCCGTGTCGTTGTCCTCCTGTAGGCAGAGCCGCCCTCCCCGCCCCCCCCCCCACCTCACCCCTTCCCCACCCCCACCTCACCCCCTCTCCAACCCCAACCACCCTCACCCTGACGAGGTGCCACCCTCGCCACGCTCTCAACATTCAACTCGCCCGCCCGCGCCGCCTCCTTCCTCCCCCCCCCCCCCCCCCCCCCACCGACGAACCCTGTCACCTGGCTCTGTAGACAGACGATGCTGACAACACCAACGATCTACCGCTCCCCCATCTCCTCCTCCCCCCCCCCCCCATCATCCCCTAACTCCTCCTGGGCGGGACTTGGTAGACGCGGTGGGTGGTTGATGGGCGGGGTGGGGCAGGCGGGCGGGCCTTGGAACCAACAATGCTGTCCAGGTGACCGAGGTGTCTTTAATAGCAATGATGTATTGCAGGCCACATCTTGCCGTGTGTGAGCTAGCGATTCGCTGACTACATAAAAGACGCTACCTGATGACATTCTGCAGTTGGGTGGGTGTGGGCGTGGGCCTGGCGGTGGGTGTGGGCGTGGGTACGGTTTGGGTGTGGGTGTGGGCGTTGGCGTGGGCGTGGGTGTGGGTGTGGGTATGGGTGTGGGTATGGGTGTGGGTGTGGGTGTGGGCTTGGGCGTGGGTGTGGGTGTGGATGTGGATGTGGGTGTTGGTGTGGGTGGGGGCGTAGGCATGGCCGTGGGCGTGGGTACGAGTGTGGGTGTGGCTGTGGGTGTGAGTGTGGGTGAGGGTGTGGGATGGGAGTTTGCGTATGTGTGGGAGTGTGAGTGGGAGTGGGAGTCGGTGTGGTTGTAGGTGTGGGTATAGGTGTGGGTGTGGGTGCGGGCATGGGCGTGGGTGTGGGTGTGGGTGTGGGTGTGGGTGTGGGTGTGGACGTGGGCATGGACGTGGGTCTGGTTGTGGGTGTGGGTGTCGATGTGGATGTGGGTGTGGGTGTGGGTGTGGGCATAGGCATGGGCGTAGGCGTGGGTACAAGTGTGGGTGTGGGTGTGGGTGTGAGAGTGGGTGCGGGTGTGGGATGGGAGTGTGCATGGGTGTAGGTGTGGGTGTAGGTGTGGGTGTGGGTGTGGGTGTGGGTGCGGACGTGGGCGTGGGCGTGGGCGTGGGCGTGGGCGTGGGCGTGGGCGTGGGCGTGGGCGTGGCTTGGGTATGGTGTGGGTGTGGGTGGGAGTGTGGGTGTGGGTGCGGGTGTGGGTGCGGGTGTGGGTGCGGGTGTGGGTGTGGGACTGTGCAGGTGGTGGGAGTGTGCATGGAAGTGGTAGTGGGTGTGGGTGTGAGAGTGAGCATGGTGGTGCTAGTGGGTGTGGGAGTGAGAGTGAGCGTGGGAATGAGAATAAGCATAGAAATGGGAAAGGCATGGGGCGTGGCCGATGAAAGTCTAAACCAAAACAGTAACCTATATATGAAGATTTCAGATGCAAAACCCTGTAAATGCCAATCCAAAAATTGACATAAACATTAGAATCAAACCTTCAAAAACTTAATTTCTTTACATTCCTACTTTTTTGTTCATTTTTCCATAATCATATCATCACAAAGAAAAGTGGAATTAGTGAGAATGAAAATTATTTTCAGGTGAAAATCTGTTATTTTAATTAAATCTTTGGATTGGCATTTACGTGGTTTTGCGCCTCAATTCTTAAGATCCTGCATAGTCCAGTTAAATGCTGATGTATTCATTAAGCATTTCTTGTTGCATAGTGAATAGTAAATGAATTTAATAGAACCTGTCATTTCTGAAGCCTAATATGTCCAACATTTTGATCCGCGTCTTTGCTTGCGTGTTTTCAGTTCAAATATTTCCAAAGATAACCCCTCTATAAAATAAAAGTTACTTCAAACTAATGTGAAGTAAATTTATAATAGTCAACCTAAAAATATTCATCAACTAAAAAAAATATGGCAGGAAGTCAAAAGCATGGGATTATGCCAATTGAAATATGGGAAGACTTCACTGCCGGTTGCCTATTGTTAAAATGTATATTCACATTCCGGTGGGAGTAACTCATGAAGAAAGCGTAGTAAAGTCACTCTATACACCAGCGAAGCACAGACACCAACGCACTTTTGACACCGGAAACCACCAAGACGGCTTTCTTGATTCTCACTAATTTTGTAAACCGGCGCGGTGGCCGAATCGGTAGAGCGCGGGAGATGGGGAGTTCGATTCCCAGTCGAGTCAAGCCAATGACTTATCAAATTGATACTTGTTGCTTCCTAGTCTGGCGCTCGATATTAATAAGATAGTACTAGGACTGGTTAGCTCAGCGTCAGGATAATGTGTCTGAGTGGGATATCGGGTCATGGAGACGCCAGCCCGATTTCCAAGTGGGGCAGCGCTATAAAGTCGCCATGAGTGCACACTGTCACAAGTCGATATCCATCCTGCTATGACCTTAGATGTTGCTAGGATGTAAAACTCCAAAGAACCAACCAATTTTGTAATGCACCTTATGACACGTCAGTACTAGAAGTCATAAGACCAAGTTGCGCTTTGAAGTGGCTGTGTTTTATGCACGCCCATTTGCTGAAGTTGAGCTTGTCGGGCCACGGCTGTACAGCTCTCTGTCTGACTCCCGCACTCACTCTGTGAGAGGTATTGATAGCTGGGTGAATGGGTAGGTGGGTGTTTGGGTCGGTGAGCTTGTAAGTAGGTGGGTAGGCGGGTAGATATGGGCGTCTGGGTGGATATGGTGGGTAGGTGAATGGGGGAGGTATCGAAGTGGGTGGCCGGATGGGTGGGTGGATGGGTGGACAAGTGGTTGGCCGGGTGGGTGGGTGGGTGCGTTGGTGGATGGGTAGATGGGTTGATAAGTGGGTGGATGGGTGGGTGAGCGGATAGTTGAGTGCTTGAGTATGCGTGTGTGTAGGTACGTGAGTTAGTTGGTATTGCAGGTATAGCAATACCTCAGGGAGTTTGATGCCCCTGCCTTGCGGAGTTGTAAACCACTGCCTTGTGGTACAGGTTCTTGACAGAACTGAAGGCTAAGGGAGCAAACCCTAAACAGAAAACCGTGTCACTGTGGCAGCATTAAGGGCGGTTGATGTATGGAACTCCCAACATCTCCCGACCAGCCACTGCGGGGACAAATAGTTTTGCGCCTGTCTTGACATGTTCCTGCCGGTGTGAAACCTCTATTTGCTCCCCGAGAGAGTGCCGCTGGTAACTTGCAAAAGCCAGCAGCACTTCAACACTTTTGCAGGCAGCTTTCATGAAATGTACAACCGCACAAAACACCCTACCGGCTCAGGAAAGCGGCAGTAAAGTAATGAAAGTAGTCTTTGTCGCATCGCGACCGACAGCATGATGATGATGATGAGGTACGTGAGAGGGTGGGTGAGTGAGTAGGTGGGTAGTGTGTGTGTATGTGAGTGTGTGCGTGTGTGGGTAAGTAGGTGAGTAGATGGGTAGTTAATTAGATATCTGGGTAGTTGAGTGGGTGCGGTAGATGTGTGGGTACGTGAGTATGTGAGGGTGTGTGTGGGGGGGGGTAGATGAGTAGATAATTAGATGTGTGGGTGGGTGAGTATGTGAGTGTGTGTGGGGGGGGGGGGGGGTAGATGAGTAGATAATTAGAAATGTGGGTGCGTGTGTGTGTGAGTGTGTGTGGTGGTAGGTGAGTAGATGAGTAGATAATTAGAAATGTGGGTGCGTGTGTGTGAGTGTGTGTGGCGGTAGCTGAGTAGATGAGTAGATAATTAGATGTGTGGGTAGTTGAGTAGCTATGTGAGTATATGAGTGTATGTGGGGGTAGGTGAGTAGATGAGTAGATAACTAGATATGTTGGTAGTTGAGTAGCTATGTGAGTATGTGAGTGTATGTGGGGGTGGGGGTGTGGGGCGGTAGTTGGACGGATTCATCTCACCAAGCTCCCCTCGTCGACGCCATCATTATCAACCCCCACCCTCCCCCCCCCCCATCCACCCTCCCAGTCCCTCCCTCCCACCCCGCCGCGGTGCTTAGAGAGACGGCTGATTTAAGACGGGGAGTGGCTGGTGGAGACGCCGGCAATTAACCCGTTCGACGCGCCGACAACGCGCCGACAACGCGCCGTGGCCTCGTCCGGCACAGCCCGCCCGCCCTACAAGGGAGCCAATCTCTCATCCCGGCAAGAGAATGACGATATGCAGGCCGGGGCAGGCCGGGGCAGCCCGGGCAGGCCGGGGAAGGCCGGGGCAGGCCGGGCTCCCGTCGTAGATTTAGATTAAGTCGGAGCGAGAGCGGTTATGTTGCTTATCAAGCACGAGCTGTTGCGGTGTAAATTCCTTAACTACTGCGAGTTGGCTGATGCGTATGGCGGCGTTTGAGGTTGGTGGGTGCGGGTGGTAGTGGGGTGGGGATTGGGTGGGGGTGGGGAGTGATGTGGGAGAGGGTGAGGGTGGGGAGTACTGGGGTATTTGTCAGAGACCCACTCGCAACAGTGTTGCCAGCAAGCGGAAAGTTGCGGTGGTCGTGCTGGCATAGTCCAACAACCGGAAGTGTCTCGCTTCAATTTACTACATGCGTCCAGGTGCAAATGGAGTTCGGGGGCACTCGGCGCCGGGCGGGTCTGTATGTGTGAGTGTGTGAGTGTGTGAGTGTGTGAGTGTGTGAGTGTGTGAGTGTGTGAGTGTGTATGTGAGTGCGTATGAATGTGTGGGTCTATGAGGGTGTATGTGAGTGTGTGAGTGTGTGTGTGAGTGTGTGAGTGGGTGTGTGAGTATGTATGAATGTGTGTGCGTGTGTGAGTGTGTGTGAGTATATGTGAGTGTGTGAGTGTGTGTGTGAGTGTGTGAGTGGGTGAAAGTGTGATTGGTTGTTATTGTACGTCCTCGCAACTTTTAAGATCATATCAGGATAGGTACCGACTTGTGACAGTGCGCACTCATGGCAACTTTATAGTGCTGCCTCCCTGGGAGATCAGGTCACTGGCACCATGGCCCGATATTCCACACAGTTATATTATTCGGACACTGTGCTAACCAGTCTTATATCCTAGTAATCCCGAATGGCTGGCTAGGGAGTGACAAGTATACATTTTGTAAGTCATTGGTTTGATACAGCTGGGATTCCCACACCCACACCGACCCACACCCATATGAACCCACACCCACCCACACCCCACATTGGCCCACACCCACACCAACCCACAACAACCCACAACAACCCACAACAACCCACAACAACCCACACCCACATTACTCCACATCCAAAGCCACCTCCACATTCATGCCTACAGCCACACCCACACCTATATCAACACACGCCAATATCCACATTAACCCATGCTCAAAGCCACACCTACGCCCACATCAACCCACACCATATCAACACACACCATATGAACCGCACACCGATGCCAACATCCACATCAACCCAAACCCACACCCACACTCACGCGCACACCCAAACCCTCATCCATATCAACACAAGCCGTATCAACCCACACCATATCAATCCACACCCACATCCACACAACATCAATCCACACCCACATCCACACAACATCAACCCACATCCACATCCACACATCAACCATAGCCCATACCCATATCAACCCACACCCACCCACACCCACATTTAGCCACACCCACACCCACACCAACACCCACACCCACACCCACACCCACACCCACACCCACACCCACCCACACCCACACCCACACCCACACCCACACCCACAACCACACCCACACCCACACCCACACCCACACCCACACCCACACCCACACCACACCCACACCACACCCACACCACATGGCGGCACGGCGCGGCGCGGTGGCGCCCCCTGGCCGTGCTTTACGGCGGGCAACTTCGTGTGAAGTCCGGTCCGGGCCCAAGGCGGCGCCCGGCGCCCGCTTCTGCCGCAAACAGGAGCAGGCCAGGTGCCGGCATTGAGAGTCTCGACACGGAAATTAAAGTTGTCTGACCGAGTGGGCGGTGAATTAAAGTGGAACATTTGTATGGGCGGCTCCATCAAGCCGCGTCTCCCCCGGGTCCGCCGAAACTGCGATTTGCAGGCAGCCGGGAGGGGCCGCTGTCGACACAGGTTGCCAGAAGAGTTTTGTTTTACCTCACATGTGCGCCCCCAGGGGCAGGGAAGGGGGGGGGGGGGGGGGGGGGTGGGGGGGGGGGTATGTGTGTGGGAGGGTGTCAGGGTGTGGGGGTGGGGGGTAACTGAAAGGTTTGAATGAGCTACTCACTGTGCCCCTTTCTCACCCTCACCCCGCCGTCACACCCACACACCCACACACACACACACACACAGACACACACCCATACACCCACACACACACAAACCCCCTCACACCCATACCCACCCACACACACAAACACACACATAACCCCCCCACGCACACCCACACACACATACCCCCACACACACAAACACACACCTACACACACATACCCGACACTCACCTGCGCACACCCACATACCCAACCCCCCGACACACACCCACAGTCACACGCACACCCACACACCCATACCCGACACCCACACACACACAAACCCCCACACACCCATACCCACAAACAAACACACACAGACCCAAATCCCCCACACTCACACCCACACAGCCACTTACACACCCATACCACCATACTCACCCACACATACGCACACACGCACACACGCGCACACGCACACACGCACACACGCACACACGCACACACGCACACGCACACACACGCGCACACGCGCAAACGCACACAGGTACACACACCCACACGCACACACGCACACACGCGCACACGCACACAGGTACACACACCCACACACCACTACACACCCACACACCCACACACCCACACACACCTACACACCCACACACCCACACACCCACACCCACACACCCACACACCGGATCTACGTGTTCTTAGCTACTCACTCCGGTAGCTCGCGGTCGGGGCCGCCCTTGTGCGACTGTCACGTGGCCGGGACGCGAGCAGATTGCGGCCGTCACCCGGACGCCAGGGGTCGGGCACGGGGTCAGAGCCGGGTTACGCCCGTCCCCATCCCCATATTGTCCTCCCTCCCTGTCCAGCAACCACCCCCCCCCCCCACACACACCCACCAACAGAGTCAGTATGTATGCCCGGGCTTGCTCCATGCGCCGTAGACGCTAAATTGGTTACTGATCCAGGTGGCTGTTTGTCGATCAAACTCTACCCTCCCTTACCTTCCCGTCACCCCCACCCTCCCCCCACCCTCCTCACCCTCTCCTCACCCTCTCCTCACCCTCCCCTCACCCTTCCCCACCCTCCCTTCACCCTCACATCACCCTCCCTCCCTCACCCTCCCCTCACCCTCCCCTCACCCTCCTCTCACCCTCCCCTCACCCTCCCCCTCACCCCTCCCCTCACCCCTCTCCTCATCCTCTACTCTTCCTCCCCTTAACCCTCCGCACACCCTCCCCTTCACCCTCCCCTCACCCTCACCCCTCACCTTCCCCTCACCCTCACTCACCCTCCCCTCATCTTCCCCCCATCATCCCCTCACCCTCTCCCCTACCCTCCGCTCAGCCTCTCCTCACCCTCCCTCTCCCTCCCCTCACCCTCACTCACCTCCACTCACCTCTCCACTCACTCTCCCCTCACCCTCCACTCACCCTCCCCTCACCTTCCCCTCATCTTCCCCTCACCCCTCCTCCCTCATCCCTCCCTCACCCTCCCCTCACCCTCCCCTCACCCTCCCCTCACCCTCCACTCACCTCCACTCACCCTCCACTCACTCTCCCCTCACCCTCCCCTCACCATCCACTCCCTCTCACCCTCCGCTCACCATCCAACACTCCTCCAATATCCCTCTAACCCACCTCCCACCACCATAGGTAGCCAGAACCGGATTGGTACACGTTGGGGGTTAACAAATGTGCCACACGGTGGTGGTGGGAGGTGCGAGGGGTGTGGGGGGGGGGGGGTGCAGTGGAGTGTGTAGGGGAGCGGTGTTCTGCATCCGGGACCCTGGCCGTGACATGCCCAGATCTAGGCTGAGCAATGTCAGCCCGGGCAAAGCCCACGTGGTGGCGCCACCAGTGGCGTCCGGATTGTTGCCCTGTAGAGAACCGTGGAGGTGGCCGTGTTTGATATTGACTCTGTCGCCAGGAGGCAATATTTAAGCGCTGGATGGGGGTGGAGGGGTGGGCGGGGGATGACTGGTGTTGGGAGAGGGTGTGTGTGAGTGGCTGGGGGAGGGGGGGGGGGGGTGGCGCGACAGCGCCACGCGCCAAAAACGGGTCTATTGCCGTGTGATGCATGGATGAAGGCCGGTACTGAGTGATGACATCTGTAAAGAGATCGGGCAAAATACAGAGTCACCCTTACACATCTACACATTTACACATCTATGCATTTACATACCTACATCTCTACACCCCTACAACCCTACACACCTATATCTCTACACACCTACACCCATACACCTCTACAAACTTACACACCTACACATTTACATACCTACATCTCTACACCCCTACACACCTACAGCTCTACACACCTACACCTCTACGCACTTACACACCTACATCTCTACACCCCTACACCCCTACACACCTACACCTCTACACCTCTACACACTTACGCACCTACACACCTACACACTTACACACCTACATCTCTACACCCCTACACACCTACAGCTCTACACAACTACACCTCTACACACTTACACACCTACATCTCTACACCCCTACACACCTACACACCTACACCTCTACACACTTACACACCTATGCATTTACATACCCACATCTCTACACCCCTACACACCTACACCTATACACACTTACAGATCTATGTATTTACATACCTACATCTCTACACCCCTACATCTCTACACACTTACACACCTACACCCCTACACCCATACACCTCTACACACTTAACACTGCTTAAACACCTATGCATTTACATACCCACATATCTACACCCATACACCCCTACACCCCTACACCCCTACACACCTACACCTATACACACTTACAGATCTATGTATTTACATACCTACATGTCTACACCCCTACACCTCTACACATTTACACACCTACACATTGACCAGACGGGATGGCCGAATGAGTTAGAGCGTCCGTCTCCCGTGCTGGTAGATCGTGGGGTCGTGGGTTCGAGTCCCGGTCGAGTCAAACCAATGACTTTAAAATTGATACTTGTCACTTCCTAGCCAGGCACTTGGCATTATTAGGATAGGGCAGGGCCTGGTGTGCTCAGTGTCAGGATAATGTGACTGAGTGGGATACCAGGTCATGGTGCCGGCGGACTGGTTTCCTAGTGGGACAGCACTATAAAGTTGCAATGAGTGCGCACTGTCACAAGTCGGTACCCGTCCTGATATGACCTTAGATGTTGCTAGGACGTAAAACAACAACAAACAAACAAACAAAAACACACCTACACCCATACACCCATACACCCATACACCTCTACACACTTACAGATCTATGTATTTACATAGCTACATCTCTACACCCCTACACACCCACACACCTACACCTCTACACACTTACAGATCTATGTATTTACATACCTACATCTCTACACACTTACACACCTACACACCTACACCTCTACGCACTTGCACCCCTACACCCCTATGCACCTGCACCCCTACACACCTACAAATCGAAAAAAACTACACATACCTACACCCCTAAACACTTACACGCGTAACAAATGTACATATCTGCACACCTACACACCTACACACATGAACCCCTACACACCTACAACCCTACACATTTACACAGTTACACACCTTATACACTTTCGCCCTACACTCTTCCATATGTCACCAGCACACACACACCCGCACCCACACCTGCACCCACACACACTCGCCTTGATATGTACCAGACGGGATGGCCGAATGTGTTGAGCGTCCGTCTCCCATATTGGTAGATCGTGGCATTCGAACACACGGGTTCGAACCCTGGTTGAGTCAAACCAATGACTTAAGGTTTGATACTTGTCACTTCCTAGCCAGTCGCTTGGCATTATTAATATTAGGATAGGGCAAGATATTAGGTTGGTCATTGTAATCTACATTACTTTAGTTTGAGGAAACTTTACTTTAACATGGATATCTTAGGAAATATTTGAAGTGTAAACATACTAAATTAATTGTTGGATGCTTGTCAAAACACTGACTCCATATCCTTCAGTACGAGCAGGTTCTATTGAATGTACCTAGCATACCCTTCTATGTACAAATACTTTATAAGTACACCAGTCTATGACACAGTATGAGTTTGATATGTAGGTTCAAATCGAGATAAATATTTTGCTAAAATGTGATGCTTTTATCGGACAATGCAACTTTAATCTGCCATATGAGCATTCTATTACACTAGAATACATTGATCATGTTATTTAAAGTCATTTAAAGTTGCATATTCAGATAGTTTTGAGTTTCTATAATTTTCTGAGGTAACTATATTAGGTTGATCGTTAGAATCTATCCTACACAAGTTTGAAGTAACTGTCATTTACAATTGCTGAATTTGGAGAGATTTGAATTGTAAACATGCTAAATTAATTTTGGCGTGCTTGTCAACACCTCTGATCCCATATAGCTTCAGCAGTAACAGGTTCAATTAAATATACTTTGTATGACCTTTTATATAGCAACAAATACCTGCACCAGTATCTAAGATGGATATGTAGGTTCAAATCTAGATAAATGCTTTCATTTCGAAAATGTGATGTTTTTATCGGACTCTGCAGGTTTAAGTGAAATAACACAAACAAACAAAAACTAAATAGCTATCAAAAAAATGTATTAAAGAATAATAAATAGTTTCTCTTCCTAGTTCGATTGCACATCGCTCGATGATTTGTGGATGCGTAACCAAGTTAATTTTACTGCTCGGCCTAATTGGTATCAATGTCATGCAGATGAATAGATTGTAAAAATAATGAATAGTTTCTCTTCCTAGTTCGATTGCACGTCGCTCGATGATTTGTGGATGCGCAACCAAGTTAATTTTACTGCTCTGCCTGATTGGTATCAATGTCATGCAGATGAATAGATTGTAAAAATAATAAATAGTTTCTCTTCCTAGTTTGATTGCACATCACTCGATGATTTGTGGATGCGCAACCAAGTTAATTTTACTGCTCTGCCTGATTGGCATCAATGTCATGCAAATGAATAGATTGTAAAACTAATAAATAGTTTCTCTTCCTAGTTTGATTGCACATCGCTCGATGATTTGTGGATGCGCAACCAAGTTAATTTTACTGCTCTGCCTGATTGGTATCAATGTCATGCAGATGAATAGATTGTAAAAATAATAAATAGTTTCTCTTCCTAGTTCGATTGCACATCGCTCGATGATTTGTGGATGCGCAACCAAGTTAATTTTACTGCTCTGCCTGATTGGTATCAATGTCATGCAGATGAATAGATTGTAAAAATAATAAATAGTTTCTCTTCCTAGTTTGATTGCACATCACTCGATGATTTGTGGATGCGCAACCAAGTTAATTTTACTGCTCTGCCTGATTGGCATCAATGTCATGCAAATGAATAGATTGTAAAAATAATAAATAGTTTCTCTTCCTAGTTTGATTGCACATCACTCGATGATTTGTGGATGCGCAACCAAGTTAATTTTACTGCTCTGCCTGATTGGTATCAATGTCATGCAGATGAATAGATTGTAAAAATAATAAATAGTTTCTCTTCCTAGTTCGATTGCACATCGCTCGATGATTTGTGGATGCGCAACCAAGTTAATTTTACTGCTCTGCCTGATTGGTATCAATGTCATGCAGATGAATAGATTGTAAAAATAATAAATAGTTTCTCTTCCTAGTTCGATTGCACATCGCTCGATGTTTTGTGGATGCGTAACCAAGTTAATTTTACTACTCTGCCTGATTGGTATCAATGGCATGCAGCTGAATAGATTGTAAAGTTACTTTCTAAACCCACATCCTAATAATAAAAAAGAGGAATAGACTGAAGCGTTATCTCCATTTTGGAAGCTGGCGATAAATAATTTGTGGCCACGTGTATAGTGCATGCATTGTGATGCAAGCAATGCTTCATTAACATATGAAAGCTGGTTGAAAATCTCGGGGATTAGAAGCGCGGGTGCACTGTAGAGAGTTGGCTTGTGCTGACGTGGGAATAATAGGGGTTGGATGGCAAAAGGATGGGTGTGATGGCTGTGGTGTACAGGAGGGACGCGTGTGGACACATTGAGTTCAGATGTTAGAGTTCTGGTTAGGTGGTGGTCAGATGGTGGTCACATGATCACCCAGCCCTGCATTGCATACCTTGCATAGCTTACATGAGTCACATACCTTACAATGGCTGGTTTGTTGGGTGGGGTAGGTGGCTGAAAGGGAGTAAGTGAGTTGGTGAGTGAGTGCGTGAATGAGTGAGTAAGTGAGTGAGTTGGCGAGTGAGTAAGTGAGTTAGTTGGTGAGTGAGTGAGTGAGTGGGTGAGTGAGTGGGTGATTGGGTGAGTGAGTTGGTGAGTGGGTGAGTGAGTAGGTGAGTGAATTGGTGAGTGAGTGGGTGAGTGAGTGGGTGAGTGAGTGGGTGAGTGAGTGGGTGAGTGGGTGAATGGGTGAGTGGGTGAGTGGGTGAGTGAGAGTGCGTGGGTGGGTGAGTAGGTGGGTGCGATGGTGAGTGAGTGGGTGAGTGGGTGAGTGAGTTGGTGAATGGGTGAGTGGGTGAGTGGGTGAGTGGGTGAGTGGGTGAGTGAGTGGATGAGTCAGTGAGTAAGTGTGAGAGTGAGTGAGTGGGTGAGTGGGTGCATGGGTGGTGAGTGACTTGGTGAGTGGGTGAGTGAGTGGGTCAGTGGGTCAGTGGGTGAGTTGGTGAATGGGTGAGTGGGTCAGTGGGGGAGTGCGTGAGTGAGTTGGTGAGTGAGTGAGTTGGTGAGTGAGTGAATGAGTGAGTGAGCGAGTGAGTGAGCGAGTGGGTCAGTGGGTGAGTGGGTGACTGGAGGAGGCAGTAGGTGAGTGAGTGGGTGAGTGGATGAGTGAGTGGGTGATTGGGTGAGTGAGTCAGTGAGTAAGTGAGGGAGAGAATGAGTTGGTGAGTAGGTGAGTGGGTGAGTGAGTGTGAGAGTGAGTGAGTGAGGTGGTGAGTGATTTGGTGAGCGAGTGAGTGAGTGAGTTGGTGAGTGAGTGAGTGAGTTGGTGAGTGAGTGAGTGAGTGAGGGGAGAGTGAGTGAGTTGGTGAGTTGGTGAGTGAGTGAGTGGATGAGTCAGTAAGTGAGTGAGTGAGTGAGTTGGTTGGTGAGTGAGTGAGTTGGTGAGTGAGTGAATGAGTGAGTGAGTGAGTGAGTTCGTGAGTGAGTGAGGGAGGGAGGGAGGGAGGGAGCGAGGGAGTTGGTGAGTGAGTGAGTGAATGAGTGAGTTGGTGAGTGAGTCAGTGAGTGAGTCAGTGAATGAGTGAGTGAGTGAGTGAGTGAGTGAGTGAGTGAGTGAGTGAGTGAGTGAGTGAGTTGGTTGGTTGGTGAGTTCGTGAGTGAGTGAGTTCGTGAGTGAGTGAGTGAGTGAGTGAGTGAGTGAGGGGGAAGGGTCAGGGGAGGGGAGAGAGAAGAAGGGAAGTATGGAGGGAAGAAGGGAGGGAAGAAGGGATGGAAGCAGGGAGGAAGGCAGGGAGGGAGGGATAGAGGGAGGAAGGGAGAGGGGCAGGGGGAAAGGGATGGAGGGAGGTAGTGGCGAAGGGAGGGGAGATGGGAGGTAGGCAGAGACAGGCCGGCAGGGAGACGGGGCTGGAGGCGGGAAGTTAGGCAGGGAGCAGGTAGGTCAGTGCATCAACTTGGAACTGATGGGTTGATGAAACGCTGTCCTCCACAAATTTAGTTCGGAGATAGGCTGGTACAGTACATGACCCCACAGCAACAGTTATGGACCAGACACAAACCGGTAACGAGCAGCCAGAGGACTTCCGGTGCCAGGAGGGTAAGAACGCCGCCCCACAGTGAGGCTTGTGTAGATAGGAACAACCCAGGCGGGGCGGGGAAATGAGTAGATCATGTGCTTCCGGCAGGGTAAATAATGGATTCGATCCCCAGCCATGTCAAAGCAAATATTTACAGAAGTGACAGTTCTTGCTACCACCCTGCCTGACGCCCGGGATTATTATGACAGGCAAAGGAGCAATGGAATGAGGAAGGCACATTTTCTGCAATTGAGGTTTCGTCAGTTTAATGAATAATTAGTATTCTTTTTTCTAACCAACTGGGCTGGAAGTTAAGACGAGACAAACCAGAAAATAAAAAGAAAAGAAAAATACAAAATAGCCAGAACCCCTGGGTAAACAATGACCTGCTAACGCTCATCATAGCCAAAAGTAAACTGGGTAATAAAGCAAAGCTCACAGAAACTATAGAAGACAAACTGGCCTACCATATCACCAGAAACAACTCTCTCAAAGCTGTGAGAAGAGAAAAAAGAAATACATAATAAAGCAGGACAAAGACTGGGGAAGCAATACAAACAGATTCTTGAAAAAAAAATGTAAACCTATTATTCCCCAAAAATAACAAAGAAGAGCACACAAACTTCCAAGATAACGAAGGGAAAACTGAACACGCACTTTGCCACAATAGGACAAAAGCTGTAAGAAATCTTTTTTAAAAGGTGGGAAAATAGATCAGGAACTGTGCAGAATGAAATCCCCACCTGCAAAACAGATATAATAGAAGTAAAAAAATTAATAAATGACATAGACACAAATAAACCAAATGGAATAGATGAAATACCAACCAAAATACTGAAAGAAGCACTCCAAGCCATCCCGGCCACTATAATCAGACCTATTCAACATCTCCTTTGTACAGGGGCATTTTATCTCAGCCTGGAAAATGGCAACCATTACCCCTATTCACAAAAGTGGAGAGAAACAAAACATGGGAAACTACAGGCCAATATCGATTCTTCAAACCCCAGTCAAGCTCATTGAAAAAGTGTTACATAGACACATAAATGAACACCTGGAAAAAAATGATATACTAAACGAAAGACAAGGGGGTTTCAGGAAACTGCACTCCACATCTAAAACAATAGCTAACATAACAAATGACATATTGGCATCAATGAACCAAAAACAATTAGTTGGAGCAGCCTTCATTGACTTCAGAAAAGCATTCGATACAGTAGACCATAACATACTACTGAAAAAAATAGAATCCATGGGCATAAAATCCAACACTATGGACTGGATATAATGCTACCTGAACAACAGGCAACAGAAAACAAAATAAACAATACACTATCAGACAACCAACCTGTCACATGTGGTGTACCCCAAGGGTCAGTGTTAGGGCCACTTCTCTTTATAATCTATATAAACGATCTTGAAAAATGGTTGCAAACAATATGCCTCCAACTATATGCAGATGACACAGTCATATATGCAAATGCCACCACAGAAGAGGAGGTAATAACTAAACTAAACAAGGTCCTACTAAAACTGGATGAGTGGTGTGAGTCCAACAAAATAACCATCAACACAGGCAAGTCAAAAACAGTTCTGTTCTTGCATAAACAAATGCCAGAAAGATAACTACACAAACTGTGGCTATTTGCAAAGCTAAGAGATTACATGACACAAGAAATGACAATAACAATCTTCAAGGGCCTGGTGCTCCCCTATTTTGACTATGAAGATGTAAACTACATGGTGCGAAAAAAGATCTTCTAAAAAAACTGCAAACACTACAGAACAGAGCCCTGAAAATCTGCCTCAGAGTAGACAAGCTGCACCCCACCTATGACATAAACCAAAGAACCAAAGTAAAATTGCTAGAAAATAGGAGAATAATTCATCTGAAAACATTAGCATACGGGTATAGTCAAGACAATAAACTCCTAACAAAACCACAAAGGGCTACTAGAGCAAATAATGTGCCACTACTAAAGCAGACCAGAAGCCAAATAAAAGCTCATGAGAGAAGCACGCTGGAAATGGCTGCCAAGGTGTGGAATGCCCAAACAGTAAAGGAACGACAAATTCCTGACCTAAAAACATACAAAAAATATCTGTGCAAAATAAGGCTAGGAAACCCCCACTAAGCTGCACGGCAAAGGGGCATGTGATATGTCACAGCCCACCAGTGGGACGCCCAATGGAAGGTAACCATACCAAAAGTAGCCAGATAGCACACCACATAACTACGTACAATCCTATGATATGTAAATAGGAGTAGGCTAGTCTAGTAGTAAGAGTATAAAAAATAAAACACATATATGCCAAGAAAATCAAAAGAAATTAACATAGACTACTAACCCGCCCAACCAACTATCTATCTGCTGCTGAAATGCAGGCAATCAAATACCTTATCACTTATATCAGCAGCTACTGTGTGATAAGATAACACCGACACTACAACTGGCCAGCATTGAAAACGAGCCTGAATACCCAGGCTGCTTTGCTATGGACAATATAAATAGAGCCTCAATAAAAAAATAAAAAACAAGAAACCCAGGAACTAGCTGTTTTAAAGTTGAGTAGAAAGTGTGACTGGAATTGAAATGGGAACACTTAATGGGTGTGGTGCAACGGAGTGGGTTAATCGACTTTAGGGTTCTGTGATGAGCAAAACATCAAAAACAACCTTTATTTGGGCTCAATTGAAGCCAATGTCATTATAGGAATATATGCAAGGATCAGCGCAGTTACAGGAATGTAGGTCAAGTTGTATGTACGTATACTCCTCTTTCATGTTATATACAGTTATTCGTTCTCTTGTCTCCTGGCTGTTGCTGGACTGAAAGCGAATCACCATATTCTAGCAACAGTCATTTATAAAATGAACCAACTGACAACGGATGGGTATGACATCCACCTGTGCTGGGTGCCTGGCCATGCCGGCATACAAGGAAACGAATGAGCTGATCGGGCTGCGAAGAAGGCCCTGAACTGTGATCTTGAACCGTGTCTGATCCCTCACTCTGATCTGAAACCACTAATAGCCACCCACATAAAATCCAAATGGCAACATGAGTGGGATGAAAACATTAATAAACTTAAAGAAATTGAACCATCTGTGGGAAAGCCACCACAGACTCATGCGGGAGGTCGGCGGGACCAAGTGGTCCTTAGCCGCTGCCGTATTGGCCACTCGTGGCTTACACATGCTTTTCTGCTCAAGGGGGAACCTCCCCCTGAATGTATTGGGTGTCAGTCCCCGCTGACACTCAAACACATTTTACTAAGTTGCGTTGATTTTTTGGCCCTGCGCCAACAGTTCTACACTGCAGACAGTATGCATGACCTTTTTACTAAGGTAAAACAGGAAAACATTTTAGCCTTTTTGAGGGAAGCTGGACTGTACCACCTCATATAGTTTACTAAATAGATTCTATCAATTATTAATAACACTTTTCTTTTTCTATGGGAATTTGTTTCCCTTGACCACAAATATGTGATTGTGAGCTTTCTAATTTAATGAGTGTCTATTGACACATAATTGATTGTCTGATTTTACATGTAAAAGCGATGGTTTGAACAAAAAACAAACATTTCTCGCCGTGAATATGGCCTATGCTGCCGACACGGTGAAAAGCAACCACCAATCAATCAACCAAACCTCTTTCATGATAGGTGGCGCCACCAACATTTTTTTGGGAAAAGTGATTTTGGAGTCGTAGTAGTCGTTGGAGTATATGTATGTTTGGATGTCTGGATCTTTGTATGGATGGATTGATATATATATATTTTTCCTTGTGTGTATGGGTGTGTATATGTGTGAATGCATGTGTATGTGTGTATGCATGTATGTATGTGTGAATGCACATATGCATCCAATATCTATGAATGCGTGTGTGTATGTGTATATATGCATGTGTGTATGTACTAATGCATGTGTATACATGTAGGTGTAAATATATGAATGCATTTGTATATGAATGTGCTTACACAACTATGTGTGCATGTGTGCATGATTGTGTGTATTTGATTGTATGTGTATGTAAATATATAGATGTATGTGTGTATGTGTCTATGTAGGTGTACATAATATATACATGCATATAATATGTATGAATGTGTATATATATATGTATGTATGTATTACTGTATGTGTGCATATGTATAATTATATGTGTGTATGTTTATGTGTACATGTGTATATGTGTGTATACATGTATATGTGTGTATGTGTGTATGCATGCTTTCTTCCTGTGACCACACACGGCAGTCCCTACGCTCAAGCCATATTTAGTCATGATGGTGTTCTGTAGCATTATGCTAGGGCTAAGGATTCACTACAAAACGCTTCTTTTATTTAAAAAAATGTCAACCTCTTGGACTTAGGCAAGTGTCCACACAGCATTAAAAACACAGTGCTGACGACAGCATTGGCATACCCGACTATATCCAATTTATTGGCAGGCGACAAGGACCTTAAATCTAAATCTAATTTCTTTTAACATTAAAAAAAAACAATTTGTTTTAACGAGGCTGCTCGGGGATAAGACCTTGCAGAATTAAGAGGTGGGTCAGGAGAGAGATTGCACAGGACTAGCAGCGGCCAAGTCCGGCATAAGGCGCCGGTATTACACCGCGTGGATGCGTCGGCGTGTGGTGGGGGTGGGACCGGAAGTGGGTCTGGCGATACATCCCGGATAAGTGCGGGTGGTGCTACTAATAATTCACCAGCAAATCTAGCCAAAAAGCAAAGTGCCCGATATAAATGCACTTATTGGTCCCATAGACAAGATACACGCAACTAGACCGTCATCATGTAGATATATATATATATGCATACACATATCAAATTATATATATACATATGTAGTGATTATATGTTCTTGTTGGTGTTTTGAGTCCTACCAACATCTAAGGTCATATCAGGACGGAACACCTATAATGATATATACATATGATATATACATATGATATTTATACATATAGTCACTATATATATATATATATGTACATATATATATATATATATATATATACATATATATATAATATATATATACGGCACGGTTGAACTGTTGTCACTGTATATATATTTATATATATATATATATCATGTGCGCATGATATATGTGTGTGCATAAATGTATATATACATATGTATTAATTAATCCTGGTCGCGCTTTATTTGTGAATGATCCTAATTGACAAAAAGGGGGAATAGTTAGTAGTAATAACTGAGCGAGGGTCCTTGTGAGGGGGGGGGGGGAAGGAGGGGCGGGGGCCGGCGCTCATCCTCCACGGGCCGGACCGGGCTTTGGGCGTGCCGGCCCCGGCAGATAAGCTGAGATGAGTCCCCGCTGATCACGGCGCAGTCCCTGCAGACCCCGCCCTGTCAGATATATACGGAACCCCAGATCCACCATCTACCTAGTCTCCCCCTCTCTGTGTGCAAGAAGGACTGTAAGAAATAAGGCCTTTGACAAGCCACCGTCCAGGTTTCTGCAGTAAGAAATAGGTTAGAACGAACTGGCTTTGCAAACCTATTAATCTTGTGCGCAGAGTATGCCTATGCTATTGATTGTAGTAGGAGGGCGGTGTTTTTGCAAATCGGAAGCATTGTACCTAGAGTGGTATTCAAACATCCTAACCATTGGACGATCTAGTTTGGCTCCCTGATGCAATCACCTTATCCAGGCATCTCTGTCTGCATGACTCCTTACCTGTTGGCAGTGAGTGCAGATTACTACACTCATGCCCTTGAGATCGTATTTGTTTTTAATGGTTTACGTCCATATGTCAGGCAATGCACTTATTGTACATATATACAGGGCTGGTTCACGTACGAATACAGAATGTAGATTGTCCAGGATCCTGGTCATGGCAGGTAGTGGCAAACAGGGGTTGAACATGGCAAACATTGCACCTCGAGTGGATTTCTGGCCAGGCCAGGACTAGCATTCTATCTATTAGACTATCCAGGCTCCCTGGTGAAATCACCTTATCTCATCATCATCATCATCATGCTGTCAGTCGTGATGCGACAAAGACTGCTTTCATTACTTGACTGCCGCTTTACATTTAGCTCTCTGCTGTGAGAGTGATGTCCATGAGTTGGTCTTAATGTCTCTCAGCTTCAGGTTTCTCTTGATGGTATCCTTGAACCGGAGACGAGGGCGCCCTCTCTTTCTGTAACCAGAAGACAGTTGAGAGTAGAGGATCTGCTTTGGTAGCCTGTCTGATGATATCCTCATGAGGTGTCCAGTCCACCGGAGATTCTTTTTTATCAGAAGATCTTCCATAGAGGCCAGCCCTGTCCATTCGAGTATTTCCTTATTCATTTCATGAAAGCTGGCTGAAAAGTGTTGAAGTGTTGCTGGCTTTTGAAGGTTACCAGTGGCACTCTCTTGGGGAGCAAATAGAGGCCTTATCTACACCTGCATATGTGGCTCCTTGCCTGAGCGGTTAGCAGGTTAGTGTTACACTCGATTCATTTGACTTGTCATTCATCTGATATGCCTACATAGGTTCATTTAGATCAAAGATTCACCCCATACTTTTAGTACAGGGCTGAAAGACAACGTAGTGTAAATATGGGCGAAAATAGATTTAGTATGGAACAGGAAGTAGAATGCCTGCCTCCAGTATCAAATGGATACTTATATCGGCACAGAGTTGGTGAAATGGGAGAGAATGCAAAAAGACAAGATGGTGGCCATAGAATGCCATCGATTTCACTTTTAAATTGCATTAAAGTATATGTTTTATTATATTTTCAAACTCAAACGTAGCGGGTAAATATGAAGACGAACATGAAGAATATATTGTGCTTCTTAAATTAAGAATTTACCAGTTCAGTTAATTTCACCAGCATGTCGAAATTCTTCGGCAGTTTTTCTAATGGGTTGGTTTTCACCCCTGTAGGTGCATTATGCTGGTGTCTACCCAAATGTGCAAATAATATGTGGATACATATAGCAGCCCAGAATTCCAGTGCCTCGACACTGACAAAATCATTATTATGATAAGAAGATAGTATTGAGGTGGTGAAAATGGGGAAAACTATGCCTAGAGCAGGATTTGAACATAGCTCTTGCCATTCCGGGGGGTAGGTGCTAAGTATTACACTAGCTAGACTGCCTGATGCAATCGCCCTATCGACGCCTACCCGTATATTGGTTTATTTGCCTGATAGTTCAGTGCAGACTACTACAAAATATTCTCATCCAAATAAATACAAATATACTGTGCTGTATGTGAAGCCTCTAAAGGGAACTGAAGAGTTGAAATCTGAATTTAACACCTGCTCCTTCTGACCTGACAATGCAGCTAGTTAGATGCCCTCCTTGTGAAATGTCATCGACAGTTATTTGACAGTTATGTTCAACACTAAATAGTTTCACCACGATAGCTAATTGTAGTGTTTTTCCAGGGGGGGGGGTATTTGGATGCACATTATTGAGCTGAAAAGTCAAGTCATTTGCACCATATTTGCATGACGTTTTAGAGGAGGATGAATTTCTGTCATTTCGGAGTTTCGTGTAAATTTCAAAGGTAGGCATGTGCATGTGATTGGCAAAACCCACAGAATAGATGCCACTACCTTTTTTCCAAGAATATGGCCCTTGCTGCTGACATAGCTTTAAGCCCTCGCCAATCGATCAATCAATCAACCACATTCCTCACCTTCCAGCAGGTAAGTTATAAAGACGTCACCTGCCATGCTGGGTCACAGCTTTAGTCCTATAGTACCTTGGCACCAAATGGAATTCGGAACATGCGAATTATGAACAAACAACGTGGTGAATGATGAGACTAGTGTGTCGTCTGAATGGTGTTGGTGGTTGATTAGGAGGAGGGGAATTTCATTTCGCATCTTTGGAATTTGACATTTCCTGCATCATCATAGGCACTTTATGGAGGTGTGCTACCACAATCCTTCCCCGTGTAACACGTTTTTCACGTTCCCACGTATGATCTTGCCATTGTTCCAAGCTTCTAAATATACAGTGTAGTTAACACCCCTGTCACACTTCCACGTTATACCCCTGTCACAATACGACGTAATGAGCGAACGTGAGCCTAACGTGGTGATATTTCGTCATTACATTGATGTAGGTTGGATTACGTTATGATGACGTCATAATGACGTTAGACTGACGTCGAGGTACGTCACATTACGTCGTGTTACGTCGAGTTACGTCGATGTTTTGGACATGTTCAAAAGTTTTGACGTAGGTCGAACGTAAGGGTTTACGTTCGCCGTACGTTCTGTTCACGTTCAGCGAACGTCAATGACGTTAAACGGACGTTAGGCCAACGTTCCTCACTACGTTCCACTACGTTCCACTACGTTCCACTACGTTCCACTACGTTCCACTACGTTCCACTCGTTGACCGACATTAAAACCGGTGGAAACGTCCATGCGGCGTAATGGGAAAGTCAGGAGAACGTCAGGAGAACGTCAGGAGAACGTCAGGAGAACGTCAGGAGAACGTCAGGAGAACGTCAGGAGAACGTCAGGAGAACGTGCATTCAACGTACGTTCAACGTCTCATGACATAGCTAACATCACGTAACATTCTTCTGGCGATGGAATAACGTTCATAACGTTCCGTGAGCGTCATTACGTTGACCTCTCTCGTTGAATTACGGTATCACTACGCTTTACCGATGTTACGCTCTCATCCACTACGCTGCATCCACGTTCAACTTGTGCCCAAATTTGCATACTATGCCGAGAAGTTCAACGTTCTTCCCGTTCTCCCTACGTCGACGTTGTTACGTCGTAGTGTGACAGGGCCTTAATGCAATAGCATAAACCGACGTAGGTGAAATTTGGCCATTAGGTCGAGATACGTCAAGATACGTCGAGATACGTTACTCGTTCATTAAGCCTATGTCGAGATACGTCAAGTTATGTCGATTTACATTAAGTTATGTCAAGATACATGTCAAGGTTTTGGACATACCCAAAACTGTTGATGTAGCTCGACGTAAGGCCATTATGTTGGGTTATGTTCGGCTTATGTTAGGTTTACGTCGAGATACGTTAGATGTTCATTAGAGTTATATTGGTCTACATTGAGCTATGTTTACTTACGGTAGACTGACAGAGAGCCTGGAGGAATGTGCAGCCCATGCGCTGACAATGTGGTTTTAACGTATCTCGATGTAGGTCTCTGACGTGTGTCTAACGTTAGTCTAACGTAAGTCCAATGTGTCTTGACATATTCGACATATTTGATGAACAGCTGGTGCGCACATAACGTTCAGCGCTTGCTGCCCCAAGATTGTGGAATGCTCTGCCAGGATATATCACTGATTGTAAATCTGTTGGTGCTTTTAAAAAAGGTCTTAAAAAACATTTGTTTAAATCTGCTTTTAACTAGGTGAAATTTATTTTCTTGTATATTTGTTTGTTATGTAAAGCGCCTGAGAATGGCTTGCTGGATCGGGCACTATATAAATGTTTTATTATTATTATTATTGCTGTCCTAATGCTGGACTGTCGTTAGACTGACGCTGCTCACTCGCTCACTCGCTGCCCGGTCGTCGACTCACATTACGAATTACGTCAGAGTCACACATAGCTACGTTAGGGCAGGCGTAATTACGCGAGTCCTATACTAAGCCGGCCCTAGGGTTTCACTTGGCTCGTTAGCCTTACTTTGGGCCATTTTCTTTTTGTGACGTCCTAACTTATTGTGACACGTCACAACTACATTGGACCGACGTTTCACCTACATCCACTATGTTGCACTGACATCCAATGTGCCCCTGAAGCTCCAAGAATTTCTACATATCTTGACGTATCTCGACGTAAAACAGTGATTTTTACGTTGCCCACTCGCTGGCCTGTTATGTCGTAGTGTGACAAGGGTATTACGTGCAGCCCAGGTTTGATATTGTGAATTGGATTTCATCAGATATCCGGTAACATATACAGGTTGCCAAGCTCGTAACGGTGTGATCTAGCTTAGTTCCCCGCCACGGACAAAGCATGACATCATTGGATCATATATGGAAGACATGAAGGGAGGGACCAGTGTAGTTGTTTCTCCGCGCGGGGTGCGCTACTCTGCGGCCGGGTACTCAAGGCATTAAGCCCATAGGCCATCAATGCATTAAGGTTATAACATATACCAATCCCGGCATCTATTGTTGGATCGATATTTGCATTCCATAAATATATATAGATCAAATACAAATCTCAAAGTGAAATGCTGGTACATAATTATTGATTGCACAATATAACCGTAAATTGGGCTTATGGGATTAACACCTTGACTGCTCTGCTGCAGAGTAGCGCACACATGGAGGAACACCTACACTGGTTCCAATGACGTCCTACTTTGTGTCAAGCCTAAGATCTGTGACCGAGGTAGGGAACCAAGCTAAGTGATCATCCGGCTGAGAGACTCCACTTCCGGCATAGTCTCGTCGAGGTGTAGTGTACTCACTAGCACACAGTGTACTCAGTAGCATCCTAAATTCACACCTCCTCACCACTCACGCCCCCACACCCACACACCCACACGCCCACACGCCCACACGCCCACACGCCCACACGCCCACACGCCCACACGCCCACACGCCCACACGCCCACACACCCACACGCCCACACGCCCACACGCCCACACGCCCCCACACCCACACGCCCACACACCCACACAGCCACACGCCCACACGCCCACACACCCACACGCCCACACGCCCACACACCCACACACCCACACGCCCACACGCCCACACACACGCCCACACGCTCACATGCCCACACGCCCACACGCCCACTACAACTTTCTGTGTAAGACCCAACAGCTCTCTCACACCACTCGATCTCCACCCAGTCTCCACCCCCCCCCCGCCCCCAACCCCATCATCACCCCCATCATCCCCACTCCCACCACCATTCCGCATGGCCACAGATGCACTATCAGCACGTAAATCTCATTGCCAACGTGAGTGTCTGTGTGTCCTCCTCAGTCCCTGATCACAGTCCTTCTGGTGCCGCCGCCATCTATCTACCCACGTTCCACCACAAAAGCTCACCCGCTCTCATCGCCGAACAAGCTTACATGTCCAATGGAATGGGATTTGAATTTCAACACTGATTCTCGCAGTACGGCCATCGTGGTGTTCTCTGTGGAGAAGTGGTTAGAGTGTCTGACTTTTTTCTAGGTCGGACTCCTAATCTGAAGGTCGGTGGTTCGATTGCCCGTGCCCCCATCTCTGCCAATTTGGATTTCCACCGCTGTGTATAACTTAAAGCATCATCAAAGGTCGGTTGCTCTCATACCATGTCTATGTGGTGTGGGAGGTTAAAAATCCCTTGGGTCGGTAAAAGTGTAGGCTCAGGCTTTCTATCGACAAACTGTCTAATGGTGAAAACAAGCCTATTCTAGCTTATCCATGATAGGCAGTATAAATCTTCAACAACAACAACAAATCACTACCCCCTATCGGAAGTAAAGTCAGCTCCCCACCCCCTCCGTCCTGACATGACCTTAGATGTTGCTAGGACGTAAAACAACAACAACCAAACAAAACAGTCAGCCCACGTTAGTCCGACCCTGTATAAATCGGAAATCTCGCTATCCTAATAAAACATGGCATGGAACAGATTTCCGGACCCAGGGGGGTCTGAATTAAGAAGGGCTGACTGCATACATACTCCGAATTGTCATATTTTAAACTGCATTATTTGCCTTTATTTCTAAGAGTACACCCATATCACCTTTGAAACTGTATTATTTGCTCTAACTTGTATTGATATATACATATTACCTTTGAACTATATTATTTGCTTTACTTTCTACAAAAATATGGATATAACATTTCAAGCTGTATGATTTGCTATAATTTCTATTATATACTCACATCCCTTTATTTATTTAATTGTTATCAATCTCAATTTAATTTCTATAAATATACCCACAGCCATTTGAATACTGTATTAGTTACTTTAATTTATGTCAATAAACCCATAGCATAACTACTCTCATATGCTGTTGAGTTGAGTTGATTTTGTTAAAACTACAAGGATGTAGTAAGGTAACTGGATGGCTTCCCTAAGGGGTGAAACCATCGTTTCATTAAATTAAAGTTCTTATTTATGCAAAATACATTTGTAATATATTGGGTACTCGGCCATCAGAGCCCCGGATATCACTACTCCACCTGGTGTGTTCTGACACCTGTTGTCAATTCCCACCTAGTGTCCCTCTCCACAAACTCATAAGGAAGAAAGGAAAGACAAGTCATGTAAGATTAACAGTGAAGAAGTTATGCTTTATTGGCATCAACTCCTGTTCAACTACTGGCGACCTATCACCTTCACTCCTTACCAACTGCCCACACCGATCCGCAATACTCTTGCTAGTGTGTATAAGAATCAGTGCCTACAGCCCATTGAACGTGAGTCCCATGGTTGTTGCACACAGCTCAGTGCGTGTCTTTTGAATAGCTGCTGCTAGTTTGTGTGTAGAAAGTGGAGTCTCCGACAGAGTGTCTGCAGTCCTGGACAAGAGTGCCTAGAGTGTGGAGTTGTCTCTGGACAAGAGTGCCTAGAGTGGGGTCTGTGTGTCAGGTATAAGGAATGCAGGTGACTGGGCTCCCACATCCAGCCAATCAGACACCCTAAGCAGCCTGGGTGGTGATGCCCTAATAAGGGGCAGTTGTCACTCAACCCCCAGCTGCAGGTGGTGTCCATAATGTATGCAGGATGGCTGGGTGTGCTTGCCCATTGGCCCCATGGTAATAGGTAGTTGCAGACAGTTACAATAAACATACATAAAAAATGCCCTTCCCCTCCACTTGCATTCTTTCTGCTGCATGGGGGGGACATTTCACTAATCATTAACCATCTCTTAAATACGAACATCACAGCACCATCTCGGGCGCTATGTGTTATCACCTTTTCCACATAGGCGTTTATGTCACACAGCGAGTGGGGCACCCATGGCTTCTCTGTTACATAATCCTGGCCCGTATTCATGTAGTGGTGCCAAGGCCTTAACCGCGGCTACTGTACCCCCACACGGCTAACGGTGGAAAATCCGTAATTATGTGTTGGTGCCAACGCTAGCCACCTCACGTAGCCTAGGCTAAGCTACCCTGATTTCAAGTCAGGTTTAACTGCTAGACGCGCCGGTTAGTGTGCGTGTCTGGGTCTCAATCTATTAAATGCTATCATATTTAACAGAATTACATATGCAATAAGTGAAATTTCATCAAATTAACCCTAAATGCGAAGCGATATTAACGCTGCTGCCGCATCAGCGGTGATATTAAAACTTTTGAATCGACGAATGTAAAGTAAACAAATCGCCGCTGCCTCAGTGTCCACGCTGGGAGGGTGAAAGGAGGCGAGTGGCTGAGAGCAGCGAGGCAGCCGGTTATAAGGGCCGATAAAGGGGGGCGGGGGGGGGGGGTGTTATGTCAGAGGTCGGAGCGGGGGGGAGGGAGAGAAGGGGGGGGGGGGATCCTCCTCCCTCGCCACGAATCAAGCGCAATGCGAGCATTACGACCAAGTGAAATTTAATCAAATTAACCCTAAATTCGAACCAATATTAACGCCGCCGCCACATTGGCGGCGTTATTCATATCATCGACTGTAGGGAATTCTCAAATCTATAAATAAACTCATGGTTAGCTATCCGTGGCGGCTTGGACATTGGTGAATAAGACTTGACCTATTTCTCCAACCCGCCGCTAGCCTCGGATAGCTACCCCAGAGCTAGCGTGTAGCACCGGCTATGCCTGGCACGACTACATGAATATGGCCCCAGGTCCCCACTCCGTCGCCCGAGAATAGTAATGCTCTTTGCCAACATATAAATCCAAACTGAAAATCCGTATATTTTTACACATTGTTAAAAAAAGATTTGTTATTAAAATATTTACATAGAATCAGATATGTCTGTGTTTGTATATATAATGTAAGCATTTCACATATGGCCCCATGACAAGTGATGTCAAAACTATTCAATAGTGAGGTCATTTCCCAATTTGTTCCTATTTTAGGAGACATTTGTCACTGTAATTGTCATACTTATGCAAGATACATTATCAAAACAAATCAGCAATTGATATTTCTTTACATAAAATCAGATATGCCCCTGTATATATCCATATGTAGGCAAGCATATTATATATGGTCACATGAAAAGTGATGTCAAAGTTACATAACATAGTGATAACATGAATCTGTCTTTGTTCAATTTCTTCCTATTTTACGGTACATTCGTCGCTGGAATTTTCAATAACCAATACCTTCTTGTTTCACATCATCTTATTTGTCAAAACATTCCATTTCAAGCGCACATACTTTCCAACGTTGTTGACTTAGGGACTTATGATGCAGCAATACCTCTTTATTTGGACTTGTGGTACCTAGATCCTGTAATGCCAGCGCATTTAGAGTTGCATAGTCCGATGGTCTTGAGTTTAACTCATTTTCTGAGATAAATATATTAGGTTGACTGTTATTGTAGTGGTATGCACTGAGCTCTCGGACAAGGAACCACATAGACATGTAGGCATGGGTAGTGTGTTGATATCAGGGAACCTAGGTGGTGTAATTGTTAGCACACTGGCCCGGAATGCAAAGAGCTGTGGGTTCGAGTCCTGCTCTAGGCACAATATTTCCCATTTTTATCACCCCCATGACACTGGTTGCCATGAGCATGACCCTGTACAAGCTATGCGCTGAATAGTTTTTGAACTTACCCTGTGTATGTAAGTGTGTTGCATTGCCTTGTCATTGTAAGCATTAAAAGACTTACAATTCCAGGGTAATGGACTGCACTGACCACTCGGGCAAGGAACCACATATACAGGTAGGCGTGGGTAGTGTCGCGACATCAGGGAGACTAGTTGGTGTAATGGTTAGCCTGGAATGCAAAGAGATGTGGGTTCGAGTCCCGCTAGTCGCAATATTTCCCATTTTCATCAGCGCCATAACATTATTATCTATATTACTTTAGCTTAAAGTAACATTGCTTTAAATCTACTAACTTAGGAGATATATGAAGTATAACTATTCAAATTAATTTTGGCATGCTTGTCAAAACTCTGATCCCAAAGGCTTCAGCAGTAACAGGTTATATTACTATTAGTATTAGTATTACATTGTATTAATATACATATACCCTTATAAGTAGCATCACATGCTTAATTAAGTGCACCAGTATCTAACGCCGTGTTCACACGGGAAAAGTTTAAATCGATTTAGACAAGGCGAATTATATAAATCGATTTAGACGCCCATTCACACGGGCAGTACTTGGGCCGGAAATCGATATCAGCGCATGAGCAAGTCGATACTAACCAGCGCCAGTTTCGGTTAGTCGATGTCACCACGAGAGAGTGTGGGTTCAACCTAGATATGTGTGGACTGAATCGTATTGGTTTGGAAGGGTCACAACTTCTGCTGGGCAGTGAAACCCTAAAAATAAATGATGAAAAAGATATCTGTGCACAGCTAGTGGTTTCATAGACTAAATTATATAATATGTGCTTTTGATTGACCGGAAAGTCAACAAACTAAGGTCTCGACTGCGCATGTGTGTGACGTCCTTAATCCACCTCAGTGCGTCCACACGGGCAAAATAAATCGGTTCACAGAAATCGATTCACGTAAACTACCTCGACAAGTGGTTTACAGTATCCGGATCACAGGAATCGATTCAGCCCTAATCCGACTCAGCCGCCCGTTCATATGCGAAATGTAACCCGAACTAGGCAAGTCGATTTCTATGAATCGATTTACATTGCCCGTGTGAACACGGCTTAAGTAGGTTAAGCAGGTTCAAATCTTGATAAGTGTTTTGCTTTTGGAAATTTGATGCTTGTATCGGACTATGCAACTTTAACATGAGAGCCAATGCATATCGATAAATAACCAATAGCGGTCTTGGAATACGTAATTATTCATAGCACCAAACCGACATTCTGTCAATTCGAACGCTCCCTGTCGGTGATTCGCCATGTATGCGCGACGTGAATTGACACCAATTTGCCCTGCTGATTCACACTGACACAAGTGGCCGTCTATTAAACTCAGACGGCTTGCACCCTGGATTGGACCACACTAAGAACTGGCCGTCCTGAATGATGGATCGTGACACTTGTGGACACCAATGTGGATGGGCATTGAGCGCGTTAACCCATCTGTAACTACCTCACACTCTCCGCTGTCCTGCCCTCGCCACCCACCGCCACACACGCACACACATACGCGACCATCTCTCTCGTCTGATCTTGTACCTCTCACTCCTGAGTGTCCTATCGCCCATTTGGTATAATTACACGGTGTCAGAGCTCCCGGCGCTGTTGGGTTCTTTGTTGGCACCGGTAAGCACCCTGGGTATCGTTAGAACATCCACCACCCGCCACCCATCCTACTCCCAATCGCCCACTGCTCACTTGCTCTCTCTTGCTTTCTCTTGCTCGCTCTCCCACTCTCTCTATCGTTCTCGCCGCTTGCTCTCCTACAATCTATTTCCATCTCTCTCCCTTGCCCCTCTCGACCTTTGTCCTTTCTCTATTCCTATCTTTTCTCCATATTTCTGTCCCTTCTCTCTAATTCTGTCATTTCTTTCTATTTCTGTCCTTTCTCTCTATTTCTGCCCTTTCTCTCTATTTCTGTCCCTTTTCTCTATTTCTGTATTTTCTCTCTATTTCTGTAGTGTCGCTCTATTTCTGTTCTTTCTCTCTATTTCTGTCATATCTTTCTATTTAAGTCCTCTCTCCCTCTCTTTCCCTCCCTGACTCGCGCTGTCCCGCTCTCCTCTGCTCTTTCCTGGTCTCTCCCGCGCTCTCCCGCTCTCTCCCACTCTCTCCCGCCTTCTCCCGCTCTCTCCCGCTCTCTCCCGCTCACTCCCGCTCTCTCCCGCTCTCTCCCGCTCTCTCCAGCTCTCTCCCACTCTCTCCCGCTCTCCTCCGCTCTCCCCCGCTCTCCCCCGCTCTCCCACGCTCTCCCACGCTCTCACCAACTCTCTCCCCCTCACCTCCGCTCTCTCCCTCTCCCTCTCTCCCGCCCCCCCCTCTCTCCCTCTCTCCCTCTCCCACTCTCCAGCATGGTGTCGTGTCTCCTTTCAGTAGCAGGTTAGCCAATCTCCCTAGATCGACCGTTCCTGCTACTTGCCTCCCCACCATTTTCTTGTGTGTTTTTTTTTGGCGTCGCTGTCCGCCATTCCTCTCTGGGCCGTTTTACCCGCAAATCGCCCCAGACATTGCAACCGAACCAGTTGATCAAAGAACTCATTGTCTTTATGCTGTTATATCTATGTAGCATCAATGAGGATTTTCGCCGGACTTGATCGGCAAGCTGTGCAAATGAGCCTCCGCCCGCTGCCGCTAGGTGGCCACCGCAATCTGTCCGGTATCTAATTCCGACAGAGATCCCGACAAGATCAGAGGTTCGGGTATTGTCAGCGGCGGCCGCTGCGCAGGGACATATATACTCAATTAACCTGATCTAGGTGCTGCCACTTTCGTCTATAGCCTCGCTTTGATGCCCGGTACAACCTCCTAAATCGAATAGTGGGCTCATTCTGCGACAAAGACCGCGCCTTGCAAGGCCATGTTTTATGCGGTGATGTAGAGTCTCCCTCACGCCTGCCGTATTTTGGTTGTTTGCGTTGGAATGTCGTCTGCTTCCTTTAGGTTTCGGTACATGCATGTGATTAAAAAGGTATACTTACCCTCTCAAAATCGCCACCCCCTTCCCACACACACACAACCACTCACCATCCATTTCCTCCATCTATCTATCAGCAATCGAATCAGCGTAACGGCACGCGTGCAGTTCAGGAAGGCCATATAGATCTGGCACTATTATTATTGTCCATTGCTGATCTTGCCTAATCAGTCTGAGTGTGGATGGCTACAGCACCTCGTAGCCACAGACCATCCATCGCCCACCCCAAATATTACTCAGGTTCAAGGTTTCGTAAAGTTGGTGGTCCGATGAAAACTGATGCTTTACAAGCTTGGTATTGGCTATATGCTTACACGATGCAGCTGACCAGATGTGATGGCCGAATGAGTTCAGCATCCATCTCCCGTTTTCGTAGATCGTTGGATTCGAACCCATGGTTTCGAACCCTGGTCTGCAACATCTAAGGTCATTTCAGGATGGGTATCGAATTGCGACAGTGTGCACTCATGGTGATCCCACTGGGAGACCAGGCCGCCAACACCATGACCTGATATCCCACCCAGTCACATTATCCTGACACTGAGCCAACCAGTCCTATAGCCCTATCCCAATAATGCCGAGTGCCTGGCTAGGAAGCAACAAGTATCAATTTGTACGTCATTGGTTTGTCTCGACCAAGGTTCAAACCCATGGTTTTGAATCCCATGGTCTACCAAAGCGGGAGACAGACGCTCAACTCATTCGGCAATCCTGGTGTAGGACGTTCAAAACACTACCCTGTTCAGAACACTACGGTAGTGTTTTGAACCTAGGTCAAACACTAACCGTAGTGTTTTGAGCTTAGGTTTCAAACACTACTGTTAGTTCAAAAACACTAACCCCTACGTAACGTTGAAAAACATTACCACAAGTTGAAAACACTCATGAACAAGGCGTAGCATATAGTATTCAACCAAATTGATAATTATGTACAATTTGTTAATAACGTGGCAAATAATGTTTATGGGGAACACATGGGTACAAATCGGTCAGTGAAAACTATGAGTAATTGGTATTTCTTTGTGTAATTTTTGAAATTCTAAATCCAAATCGACGTAGGATTTTTTTGGCGCTACGTCCGGGATACGTCAGGGAAGCGTTAAACGCGCGCATTGGCATACGTTGATCTATAGCGACGTTCGGCGCGCGCGTATTATGGCGACGTTAGGGGCACGCGAGATACATTAGACGCGCCTTTGCAGATGTTGTTCTGACTTTGGTGACTTTGTCTTATAGACCTATTTCATATGACGTCAGCATGTGGTAATTTTCGGTCAGTGCGTGCGCTGCTGCTGCAGGACGATACAGTAAACTGGAAACTCAATGGCTATGAGCAATCTTTCATAGAGAAAAACTTAAATATCTCTAAAACGACACCACTAGACATAAACCGCTGGAACCCATAAGAAAACACATTCACCCAAATAGATTCTATTAAATTTCATGAGGTTAGGGCTCTGCATTTCTATTAATTTTGAATTAATGGACGTTTTTGCACTGCGCGTACGGCAAAACTCAATGCCATTGTCAATGGCCGAGAGCAAATCTTCATACGGAAAAAAGTGAAATATCTCTAAACCCCCCCCACACCACTTAGACTCAAACTGCTTAGAACACAAATACAACATATTCACCGAATAGATTAACATTAAATTCATAAGGTAAGGGTTTTTGCATTTCATTAATTTTTGAATAAAACCTGGAGCCCAACGTATGGCTACGTTAGGGGGGTGTCGAAATACGTTAAACGCGCTGAAGATCATTAAGCGATACATGGTAAAGGCACAACACGCCGCGCGCGTGAGGCTCATTCCCACACGTTTCGCCAAATGGTTGCCTTTTGTGTTTTACATCCGATACCAACATCCAGGTCCATATCAGGACGGCATGCCAACCTATTACCACACTTCGGCAGCAACGCTACAATTACATTGGCTGACGCCTAAAAGTTTGACGTGTCTCTACGATTAAGAGCTGATTTTTTGGCACGTGTGCAGCGCGCTGGCAAGAAGCATCTTGGTATTACTTTAGAAAAATAATATGGCTAACCATGATTAAAGGTTACCGTCCAAGCTCTTTTCCATTGCTAAATGTTTCATGAGATCAAATGCATTCTCAAAATGTTCACACATACCTACTCTAAATTCGCCCATGGGTGTGAACTGTCACACAAGTCGATGCCCACCCAAACGACCTTAGATGTTGCGTAGGACATAAAACAACAAAATCACAACAACTACCCTACTACTGCCTCACCTTACTGCATTCTGCCCCACCTTAATGCATACTGCACTCACGCTACTACCAATGAAGCTACAATGCAGCAATTATAACATATTTTAGAGTAGTGTTTTGACTTTCAAGGTAGTGTTTTTGACTTAATATGATTGATTTGAGCGTGGCCATAGTAGAGTTTTGAACCTACCTTCAACCAGGTTCAAACACAACAGTAGTGTTTTTGAACCTAGGTTCAAAATACTACCGTAGTTCTTTTTGGGGGTCGAGAGACGGACGCTCAACTCATTCGGCATCCCGGCTGGTCGTACCCGTATTGGTTGTGACAACAGTTGGGATATTCTAAATTGGGTTTTCCGAAGGGTGGCTGGTTTCGTGGAGCGCGTCAGCATCCAGAAATAAAGTCCACATGGTTTGGTTTTGTGTGTGTTCTTTATGCGTGTCGTTTGTGTTTGTGCGTGTGTGTTAGGGGGGGGGCGATTTTATGATGGTCTCGCACATTTTTCTCTGCAGCTAAGAAATAGCACACTGCGCAAAGTAAACGTGACAGAAATGCTGCAACACGCGCTAATGAGAGCTGCGGGCGATTGCCTGCCTCTCTGAGACCTACAAACTTCAAAATGGCGGACGAATTGCCACATAATTCCCTTAACGGCTCCGTGTTTGTCGACAATGGTGAGGAGGGAGGGTGTCAGGTGGAATAACCGAGTCAGTATCCATAAATTAAACCCCAAATTTCACCATTATTACCATGCTCTAAAATTCAGACATGATAATAGATAATTGATAATAATTAATAAACTTCCCGCGTTAGACATGTGTACAGAATATGTGTATTAGAAGATTAAAAATGTCTGCTTACACTTTCATGTAGTTGTTTGATTTGTTTGTTGTTGTTTTACATCCTAGCAAAATCTAAGGTTATATCAGGATGGGTACCGACTTGTGACAGTGCGCACTCATGGCGACTTTATAGTGCTGCCCCACTGGGAAATCAGTCAGACGGCAGCATGACTCGATATCCCACTCACATTATCCTGACACTGGGCTAACCAGTCCTTGTCCTATCCTATTAATGCTGAGTGCCAAATTAGGAAGCGACAAGTATCAATTTAAAAAGTCATTAGTTTGTTTCGACCGGGAACCGTACTCCCGAACACCGCACGCGAGGCCCGCGCTCTACCGATTAGGCCACCGCGCAAAGTTGTAGTTGTTTGTAGTAAGTAGTTCAGCAACCCAGTTCAGGAAACACTCTGCTTAGTGCTATAACGACAGTAACTAAGCTCATAGTGTTTTTACTTGGGTAAGGAATGTCATTTAAAAAAAAAAACAGGCACAAAACCCACAAGCTCCTGAGTGAGTGTCAACTCTTGCACAATGTCGAGCAAGTAGTAAAAAAATAAGCGAACAAAGAAGTGTGTGACAGCGTGAGAAAGGACAGACAAAAGCCGGAGAGGACCCTGATTCGCTGTGCAAGGCTCCACTAGCGGGGAGCCTATGTACTAAACTAATGAGCAGTGTTTACCGAGCCTTTGTAATCTCGGCTGTTATTTCGGGTCCTTTAGCCACGCTACCCGCGCATTAAGCCACCTGTATCTAATCAGAGGGGCCTCCCGAAATTACAGATTATCACTAATGACGCGGCGTGCAGCCTGTCATGACACCGGTGTAGGGTGGCGCGGGGCGGCGGGTGGGGCACGTGTCGGCCGGGAGCGCGGCGGGAGGGGTCACGAGGCGGGAGGAGGGGCGTGGGCGATGGGGTGGCGGGGCGGTGGGGCGACGGTGGGGCAGGTGGCGGGGCGGGGGCGAGTCGACGGTGCGGCGGGCGGCAGGCGGCGGGTGGCGGGTGGCGGGCGGCGGGCGGCGGAGCGGCGTGTGGAGGTGGAGGTGGTGGTGGTGGATTGTAGCCTTATGGGGCTGTCACACTACAACGCTTTTTCCGGCGGCCCGTCAGCGTTGAAAATAAAATTAAAGCGTCGAGAAACGTTAAACTTTTAGGGGAAATATGGGGAAATTGGACGTTGGCGCAGCGTGTGAGTAGTGTGTTGTTAGCGCGCGGCCAACGGGTGTCGAGTTTCAGCAAAACAAAAACATTTTGGAATTGTCAGGTTGTCGCAATGACATGGGGGGCGCGCGCAGCATGTGGAGAGCGTTACGTCAACGTTGCGCCTTTATATACTCAAGCTGTGTGAGCTGATGACACGTTCGCTAACCGTTCCATAATCGTTCACAAAACGCTAGCAGAATGCTATCAGAACGCTATCATAACGCTATCAGCACACCCCCCAACGTCAAAGGAATGCCGTACACGCCGACACAACATCCAAAGTATCGAGAAATGCTCTCCGAATGCTGACAGGGCACCCGCTACACATTATGCACACATCCAGCGAACGTTAAGGACGCGCTGACCGGACGCACCCAATCGTTTAAAACAATATCAACACAATATCAATGTCAATCGACATTATGCAACATCCTGCCAGCGTTCTTCTAATGCGCTTTGGGCGCGTTTTGATGTACGCCTACATGTCCTCGTAACGTCCTTACCCATGAATTTGCGTGCGCTGTCGGTCATTAGGTTTTTTTGACATGCTAAAAACATCTAGCGACCTGCTACACTCGCCAACTTCCTCCGGTGACTGTCAACGTCCACGATAGTGTACCGACGTGTACCGACGTTCACATAACGTCCCCATAACGTTTCCCGATGTTTCCCGACATTTCGACAAAAAATGACACACGTCGATGCGCGTTGGAGAGAAACGTCATAGTGTGACAGCCCCATTAGCGGTGGGTTGCCTCAAAAACCAACAGTTGCTTATATGGCAAAGAAATGGATGGTTTGGGTTGCGTTGGGGAGTGCAGAATGGAGAGGGGGGGGGGGAAGGGGGGGGGATGGGCGGGAGGTGGGAGGGCGAGGGGGAGCGGGAGGGGAAGGGGGAGAGCCTCCCACCACCCTCCCACCTACGTCCGCCCCTTCCCGCCGTAGTCACCTAATAATGACATCCGCCGGACCGGACCGGAACTAAATGACAAGGGAGGGTTCTATACCGTGTTTTACTATCATTTCCGGTCACCATGGCTACCTGGGGTGACTGAATGCCGGGAGGGACCAATCAGTGCGTACTGTGTGCCTTGTGTGTGCGCGCGCGTGTATATGTGTGCGCGTGTGTGCGTGTGTGCGTGTGTGTGTGGAGTGGAGGGGTATGGTAGCGGTGGCGGTCATAGGTAAAGGGCGATTCATCCTGGCTACTTGATAGTGACACTCACGAGCATGCTCGTTCCAACAAAAAAGAAACCAGCTCTATATATGGTTGAAGGTCGGGTGTTCGAATCCCGGTCGAGTGAAACCAATGTCTTAACAAATTGATACCTAGCCTGGCACGCAGCATTATTAGGATAGGGCAAGGACTGGGTAGCACAATTTCAGGATAATGTGACTGAGAGGGAAATCGGGACATTGGGCCGACCGCCTGGTCTCCCTGTCGGGGGGGGGGGGCAGCACTATAAATTTGCCATAGCAGCACACCGTCACAAGTTGATGTCCAAGCCCAAGTCCAAGCCAATGTATACCTCTGGATGAGGCATCACACACTTAAAGGCATATTGACATCCTAGTACTTATTTACATTTCAGGAACCCCCCCCCCCCCCCCCCCCTGACTATTGACAAACCCAAATGATATTTGTCAAAATTGCACAATCAGATAGATGTGAGTTTCTGCTATTTTCTGAGATAAATATATTTGATGGATTGTATTTGTAATAATATTACAATCAATCAACTATTACTAATAGTAATACTAATACTAATAGTCTACTTTACTTTAGGTTGAAGTCACTTTTAAATTCAATGATTAACTTTGACAATATTTGAAGTGGAAACATTTATTAATTTGTATTAGCAAGCACATACAAATTCTGACACAATAGACTGCAGCAGCAAGAAATTCTATTAACTTGCCTAGCCTTCCTCTCTATGCAGCAATATATGCTTAACGTGGCATAGTCCGATGATTTTGAGTTTCTGATATTTTCTGAGATAAATATATTAAGTTGATTGCTATAAATTATAATCTACCTTACTTTAATTTTAAGTAACGTTTGGTTTAAATGGCTAACTTTTGAGATATTTGAAGTTTGAGCATGAACCATTAATTTTGGCAAGCACGCCAAAACTCTGACACCATAGGCTTTTACAGTAAGAAGTTCTATTAAACTGACTCGATCTGCAGATCTATGTAGCGACAAATGTTTAATAAATACACCATTATCTAAGTTAGATATGTAGAAATTAGAATCAAATCTAGATAATTATTTTGGCTTTGGAAATTTGATGTTTTCATCGGACTATGCAGCTTTAACAAGTGCACTGATACCAACGTTGGACATATAGGATCGAGTCTAGGTAAGCGTTTTGGTTTAGAAAATGTTGATGCTTTCATGGGACTATGCGGCTTTAACAATTATAACAAGCATAGTTCATAAGGACGAAAATATATAGCCTAGTTTACAGCAGGGTTTTTTTCACAGATGTCGTGGGTTAATGTCAGTCCTATGTTAGTGATGGTTCCAAAGAATAGCTGTTGCAGAAATTGTTCCGTGGCGTGAAATTAGCAGCTGAATTCAGTCACTCACTCTTTCCTTTCATTGGAACAGACATCCAGCAAAAATTGTAATGTTGACATTCACAGACTGTAATATAATATATCATATTCCAGCCATGACTAGCCTTGTCACTGACTATTGGCAATAACTGAATATGGCGTTTATCAGCACGATCACTACAGGAAGTCTTGCTAAGCCAGCATCCCTGACTTGGCGTAAAATCAACATCATTCACTCCTTTGTTCAGGGAACGAGCATTGGTGGTATTTTGTCTGTGTGCTGCTGATATTGAGAGGCCAGGTTGTCACCCTGCACCACCCACCCTGCCAAGCCCCCCCCCACCCCCCCCCCCCCCCCCCCAAACACACACACTCTCGCACACGCACCCGCTGCGCGGAACCCCGAGCATCTGTCTAACAACGCCGGACAACACGTGGCGCCGCCTAGCGGGGACAATGGCGTCACGCGCAGCCATCCGGAACCGGAACAAAAAAATGCCCCCGCGTCGCGTGTCTGACCCCTGTCGGCCCCCACCTTAAATTAGGGGTGCCGTTACCCAGGCGACCACTCCCACTTCCCACCCTGTCTTTGCCACTGTCACAACCCCCCCCCCCCCACCCCACTCCTCCCCCCTACCTCAGCTTCCGAACCCAGCGCCCTAATGATGTTGCATGATAGCTCGGCGCATAATGGAACGATGGGGAAGGAGGGGTGGGTGAGAGGAGGGTGGGGAGGAGAGGAGAGGGGGAGATTGGAAGGGGGAAGGGGAGGAGAAGGGGGGGAGGGGGAGAGGGGAATGGAGAGGGGAAGGAGGGGAGGGGAGAGGGAGAGAGGGCAGGGGATGAGACGGGAGGAGAGAGGAGGACAGGGGAGGAGAGAGGGGGACAGGGGAGGAATGAGGGAGGAGAGGGGGAGGGCAGTGGGAGTAGCCGGGGGAGAGAGGAGAAGAGAGAAGGAGAGAGGAGGACAGGGGAGGAGACGGGAGGAGAGAGGAGGACAAGGGGGGAGACGGGAGGAGAGATGAGGGGTGAGGAGGAGAGAGGAGGGCAGGGGAGGAGAGAGGGAGGAGAGAGGAGGAGAGAGGAGAGGGGGAGGGGAGAGGATGGGGTAGAGATAGAGAGGCAGATAGAGGTGGAGAGACATACGTAGTGGGAGTGGATGGGGGTTTTTGGTGTGGGGAGGGGCTAGGGGGGTTCAAATCCTAACAAAACTAGGCCTGGAAGCTAAGTGCAGTTCTCTGTCCGAAGACACATCTACACTGTTAGAAAATTCTGTACATGTAGATAGATTATACTTTAAAATGTATATATATTCTCTGTAAATATAATGTACACAGTTTATCTGTAATCTGGCCGACACAGGCACATATTTAACCATATTATCTGTATCTGCTTCATCAGACATCATGGTTGGATAGAAAATAGGCTACCACACTGCTGATATGGTGCTGTGTTCAAATCGCTCGAATTTTGGGTTAATTTGAGTCAAATTTCACTTTTTGAGTAGGCTATTCTCATAAATAACATTATTCCAACCCCGGGTGCATATTCATGATTTTAAGTAATAGAATTAGATTGTAGCAGTGAATAGATTTGTGCTCTTTGTTTTGCTTACATTCGACAATATCGGTCAAATTAGACCAAATTCCAAGCGATATTGACACCGCCGCCGCCGCATTGGTAGTGTTATTGCCATCATCGCTGTACTTTCACTCGGATTTTGGGTTTAATTTGACCATAATTTCACTTTTTGAGTCAGTTATTCTCATAAATATCATTATTCCAGCCCCTGAGTGAATATTCATGATTCTAAGTAACAGAATTAGATCCTGGCAGTGAATAGATTTGTGCTTTTTGTTTTTTTGACATACACTTGATAGTAGAAAGAACTACTTCTATCCAACCATGATGCAGGAGTAGTGTGATCCCTATGTCACCTGCAAATCCTCAGGGAACTTCCAAGAAGATGAGCAAGGCAACAACAAGTGAAAATCTACAATCATTTGAAACTTGAAAATATACAGGCTTATTCAAACACGACACAAGCTAGTATATGGTGTGTACTTTGGTGATTGTCTAGCAATATACTTATATATAGTGACACTTTGGCTGGCTATCTAGATCTAACATAAAACCAGGTCGGTGAAAATTGACATGTTCACACCATGCCGGGTCATGTATCATTGTTGAATGTACGGTCGCCATTGCATGGTCTGAGCGTACATAGGCCTATTTCTCTGCTTATAATCCATTTAAAATCCGGATCATCTAATATTTCACAGACTAAATACACAACCCTTTCGGTTACTGATTTGTGTACATTCTCACCAGTTCTTTATTTTATTTCTTATTTATGCCTAAACTGTTAAATTATTGATGAAAGAAAAGCATTGATTATATTTGTGTTTTGACCCAATTCTATTCTGACACCTTCAGTACATATTTACTAGACTGCATAATATTGGATTCTAAAATACTATTAAAATGTAACTTCACTCTTTGGTATTTATAATGCGAGTCACTGGGTAATTGCCCATATATATGTATGGGTCAGGCTCACGAAAATGGGCCAATCGGTGGTTTATTTAAGATGTCGGCATCGCAATTCTTAAAATGTAGTGCATTTCTTTGTTTTATATTAAATTATCCTAGAAACAATAGGTTGTATTTATCTCTTACCTTCAGATAAATTAGTTGCAAACCTGTCAATGCTAATATAATTATGAGATCGAGGAACAATGACGCCGACAACTTTAGTCATTGCTCGTGCTTTTTTGTTTATATTAATTATCCTAGAAAAATAAGGTTTGTGTTGTATTTCTCTACCTTTGATTCAGGATAAATTTAAGGACTTTCCAATACCTCTGTCAATGCTAAATTATAATTATGACGATCGACGCCGACATCCAATGATCGACGCCGACAACTTCCACCAATTGTCCTTTTTTCGTGATCCTGACCCATATATATATGTATATAATTATATATACTAATAGATTATGTTGGTAAAGGAAATATATAATTAAAGATATTTGTAGATAAATAGACGTAGATTGTAAACCATTTTGTTAGCTCTGTACAAGCAATTTGTTAGGTTCAATCTTATTCCATAAGAATCTTTTGTTATTTCATTTTTGCGAAGACAAAATACTTAAAAAATTAACACACTTGCATTTTTTTCCAGGAGCTGGTGGATTGCTTATGGCAAAAAGGTTTGCGGTCACCGTAGACAAGTGTGTGGCTGTGTCAGAGATCAAGTCACCCATTCTTGCCATTGAAGTGATATTTTAATTATACTATGTGTTGAACGTCGCCTATCCAGTTGAGGCTGGATCAACACTCGAGTTCATGCAAAGGTATGTATATATGTGTTATAAGTATTTCTGTTTGGGGTTAACATCTTGGAAATTACATCTGCATTGGGCACTGAATACAAAATACTTAGAGCATTGTGGCCATTAGCCTTTCAACTTCAAGACCACCAGTAATTATAATTTTAAGTATTAATCTTTTTTATTTTTCTTGATATTTTCTTCTATCATTCCCTTTTATGATGCATATATGATAATGGTCTGTAGTTTTTATTCAATGCACCGTCCTCCCACACTACTTTTTCTTTGTAAATTGCCTTGATCTTCATAATTCATAATTTACAAAGAAATATTAAATCTGACTCGCCGCGATTATTGTTGGAAATATTACATGAGTTAATTTAGTTTTGCCTGAGTGAAATGGGATTTTATCTATTTATAATGATTATTTTAGTTTTGGGCTAAGGTTTTTCTTTTGAACAATATTTAAATATAAATCGATTTCGCATCATATTTTTTTTCTTGAAGATTTATACTGCCTATCATGGATAAGTCTGAATAGACTTGTTTTCAACATTAGATAGTTTGTCGATAGGAAGCCCGAGCCTACACTTTTACCGACCCAGGGGATTTTTAACCTCCCACACCACATATACATGATATGAGAGCAACTGGCCTTTGATGATGCTGTAAGTTATACACAGCGGTGGAAATCCAAATCGGCAGAGGTGGGGGACATGGAGAATCGAACCACCGACTTTCAGATTAGGAGTCCGACCTAGAAAAAATGTCAGACACTCTAACCACTCCGCCACAGACAAGAATAAAAAGTGTTAAAAAGCATAAATTTCAGGTCTCATCATTTCTGGAGTTTTCAGTTGATCAGATTCAAGTTTTTGTTTGCAATGTGCTTTGTCCCTGCTGTTTAAATGTCCCGAGATTAAGTGTGTGTGTTTTTTTTTTTTTGTTGTTTTGTTGTGTTTGTTTGTTTCCACGTAGAAGGCAATACTGGGTTAATTTCGACCTGTTACTGCAGAAGTCTATGTGTCAGAGTTTTGCAAGCTTGCCAAAACTAATTTTCCACCCCCAAATATCTAAAAAGTTTACCATTTAAAATAAAAGTAACTTTGAACTAATGTAAAGTAGATACTAGTGATCGTCTAAATATTATCTCAAAAATACTAAATTCACGGCTTGCAACTTTAAGTATGATGCGAGTAGTCTGTAAAGATTGTTTGGAATCAGAATTTGATGCAATTAATCAATTATTCTAGAAGAAAACTGATTTACAAGCATAGTATAGTTTGTAGTGTACTGGTAAACATGTATATATGTAATTATATTTCTCATTCCAGATGCTTCTTCAACATTAACCCATCAGGGTGGACCAAAATAAACAGGAAATCTGGGAAAAAGTGTCAACGTACTGGTACCCATGCTACAGTACTGGCTTTGGTTAAGGGGAATTTGAGTGGATACATGCTAGTCAATAAATCCATCTAGTTAGACATGTAATGTAATCTAGAGATTCTCATATGTGTTTTTTCAAATATGTTTTTTTCTAATCGTTGTTGTAAATACTAAATCTGGTTAATAGTATGTGTTGTTAGATAATGTGCAATATTATTTACGTTCATTACAAATAATTAGTTTGGTACTTCTTAAGGCTTAGTGTAGTATTAGTGTGTATTTGAATGATTTGAAATGTTATTGATTTGTTAAATGCATTACTTTACATAATTATTATAATATTGTAATCTTGTAATATTCTAATGTGACCTATATTTTTACCTGATTGTATGTGTTGTTCTAGTCGAGAATAAAATGTGCTAATTTGTTATTAATTTTGTGACTGAACATTTCTGTCAGCTTGATTTTTTAAGTAACCATTCCTCTATAATGTGTTTGAATGGTTTAAATTTGGTAATATGCAAGGTAAAATATTTTTATTAATGTTCATTAAAAAGGTTTAGGGTAGTATTAATGTATATTTGACTAGTTTGAAATTGTATTGATTTGTTAAATGTAGTACTGTAGATAATTATTATAATATTGTAACGTGACATACTTTTGCATGATTGTATGGGTTGTTCTAGTAAAATAAAATGTGCTAACTTGTTATTAATTTTGTGACTGAACATTTCTGTCCGCTTGACATTTTAAGTAACCATTCCTCTATGATGTGTTTGAATGGTTTAAGATTGTTAATATGCTAGGTAAAATAATATTTTATTAATGTTCTTTTAAAAGGTTTAGGGTAGTATTAATGTGTATTTGACAAGGTTGAAATGTTATTGATTTGTTAGTGCAATGCATTACTGTACATAATTATTATGATATTGTAATGTGACATATTTATGCATGAATGTATGTGGGCGTTCTAGTCGAGATTCATAATAAATAAAAATGTTATTAAATGAACTTCATTGTTAGTGTATATTTTTCATAAAAGCTTCATAAAAGCTTAATTTTAGACATCTTGCTACCTATAGACACAACCTGTGTCATTGTCACCTTTGGAGCCCTTTACATGGATAACCTGCCAGACTCCTTTATTGCCTTCTGTAAATGTATAGATCTAAATAATATATATGTAGAATTACAGAAAATATTTCCAGATTCACATGCAGTCATGCAGTGTCTGTATATTTACATAAGATGTTTGTAAATTTACAGATATTCTATGAAAACATTTACAGTCATGTCTGTATATTAAAGTAAAATGGCTGTAAATTAACAGATATTCTCTGATAACGTTTACAGAATTACCTGTAAAATCACAGAAACTTTCTGTAAAGTTACAGAACATTTCTGTAAACTTTACAGATATATTCTGTAAATTTACAGATATGATATGGTAACTCTTTTGACGGATAGTGAAACACATCAGTCTTCTGGGTGACATGAACGGGAGAGAGAGAGAGGGGGAGGGGGATTAATTTGTATTCTTTTAGAGGAGTGTTGACTGAGAAGTTTCAGTCTCTGACATCTAAATGCACTCACGCTGAGCTATCTCTGGTAATTGCCTCGTGCTCGACGTGAATACAAACTAATTAGCAACGGAATAATGACACCTTCTGTAGAGAAAGGGAGAGTGAGTGGGTGGGACTGAGAGAGACTACAGTCTAACCACTACTACAGGGCCCATATGAATGAGCCAATTTTTAACCATCCTAGGGTTAAAGGTGGGTCCCGGGTTATCTAACCCCGGGGTTCCAAATGTGTCAGGGGGGATGTATGTGACCAAAACGCGCCCGAGTTAGCTAACGTTTCAGTTATTTATAGATTTTGGGGAACCCCTGTGTGGGTATTTACATTCATCGATTCGACACTATTAATATCGCCGCCTCTGTGGCGGCAGCGTTAATATTGCTTCGAATTTAGGGTTAATTTAATGAAATTTCACGATTTGGGTATGTAATTCTGTTAAATATGGTCGCATTGAATAGATTTGGGTCTAATATATAGCCGCCGATTCGGCGGCGGACAGTATGGATATCGACGTACATGTGCCGGCGGCGATTTGTTTACTTTACATTCGTCGATTCGACACTATTAATGTCGCCGCCAATGTGGCGGTAGCCTTAATAACGGTTCGAATTTAGAGTTAAATATGGTCGCATTGAATAGATTTGTCCATAATCGGTGCCTAACCCCACCTTTAACCCTGGTTTTGCTTGGGGTTAGGTCAGGCGACTTTATGCTCGCCAAGTTAGTTTAACCCTGACACATACATACACAATTTTTGCCGCTAACCCGGCAAATCCGCATGACCCAGGGTTACGACCGCTAACCCGGGCTCATATATATGGGCCCAGATATATAGATAGGTAGCATGATCACCTGCCACAACTTTTGTTTCAATGTGAATTAGGTCAAGTAGATAGAAATGTTCAATTGCCGCTTTGTTGTAACAATGTATTTTGCATATGCATTGATTTTAATTTAATGTAACATTAAATCGGTTCTTCGGCTGGAAAATCACCTTTGGAAAGCTACGCAACTGCCTTAGTGCATTTAAAATACATTTACTGCGTTAAAATAAAACTCAGCTCAACTCAGTAAGGCCCTCGCTGGAGGGTTTAAATCTTAGGCGCCTTTCTCATTGATTTATACAGCGCAGTCTGATTAGTTATGGTCATCAACAGGATCAGCACAAATAGCTAGTGATTTGAGTGGCGGTTGCTATGGGCCCGTGGGCAGGTTGGGCTGCTATTTGGTTGATTTAAATGAACACTGTCTCTAAAACAAGAACAAGTTCTCCGTCGAGTTTTAGAACCAGAGAGCAGTCAGAGTCAAAAAGTATTTCAGAAAGGGAATGTGGAATAGGATAAGAATGGAAATAAGTAGGGGAAAGGGGCTGGACATAGGGATTGGGATTGAGATGGGGATGATTGAGATGGGGATGACAGATGGGGTTTGGGATGGGGATTGAGATGGGGTTGTGGATGGGGATTGGGATGGGGATAATTGAGAAGGGGATGGGATGGGGATTGGGATGGGGATTGGGATGGGGATTGAGATGGGGATTGGGATGGGGATTGAGATAGGGTTGTGGATGGGGATTGGGATGGGGATTGGGATGAGGATAAATGAGATGGAGATTGGGATGGGGATTAGGATGGGGATTAGGATGGGGATGGGAATTCGGATGGGGATCAGAATCGCCATCGGAATTCTGATTCAGGATCAGAATCAGGATCAGAATCAGAATCAGAATCAGATTCAGAACCAGGAGCAGAACCAGGAACAGAACCAGGAAGGTTCAAAGACAAACACCAAAGCCAGGATCAGAACTAAAACAGGATACAGAACCAGAATCTTTGCCCGTTTGACCCCCCCCCCTCTCCCCCAAACGAGAACCCAAATCAGAACCAGAACAGGATCGAGAACCAGAACCAAAAGTGGATCCAGAACCAGAACCAAAATCAGGAAGCCGAACCCGAACCGAAATGGGATCCAGAATCAGATTCAGAATCAGAACTAGAATCAGAACCAGAATCAGAATCAGAATCAGAACCAGAATCAGAACCAGAATCAGAATCAGAATCAGAACCAGAATCAGAACTAGAATCAGAATCAGAACCAGAATCAGAACCAGAACCAGAATCAGAACCAGAATCAGAATCAGAATCAGAACCAGAATCAGAATCAGAATCAGAATCAGAACCACAATCAAAACCACAATCAGAACCACAATCAGAATCAGAACAAGAATCAGAAGCAAAACCAGAATTAGAACCAGAATCAGAACCAGAACCAGAATCAGAACCAGAACAGGATCCATAACTAGATTCGGACTCAGAACCGGGATCTGGAAGGAGATAAGTCTCTGCAGTGTTGAAGTGTGTGGGATAGTGTGGAAGTGTGGAGGTGCGGAGCTGTGAAGTATGGAGGTGTGGAGGTGTGGAGGTGTGGTGGTGTGGTGGTACAGTAGTGGTGTGTTGGTGGTATGGTGGTGTGGAGGTGAGGAGGTGTAGAGGCGTGGTGATGGTGTGGTGGTGTGTTAGTGTTTTGGTGTGGAGGTGTGGAGGTGTGGTGGTGTGAGTGTGTGGTGGTGTGGATGTGTGGTGGTGTGATGGTGGTGTGGTGGTGTGGTGGTGTGGTGGTGTGATGGTGTGGTGGTGTGGTGGTGTGGTTGTATGGTGGTGTGTTGGTGTGGAGGTGTGGAGGTGTGATGGTGTGGATGTATGATGGTTTGGTGGTGGTGTGGAGGTGTGGTGGTGTGGAGGTGGTGGAGGTGTGGTGGTGTGGAGGTGAGGAGGTGTAGAGGTGTGGTGATGGTGTGGTGGTGTGTTAGTGTTTTGGTGTGGAGGTGTGGCAGTGTGGATGCGTGGTGGTGTGGTGATGTGGATGTGTGGTGGTGTGATGGTGTGGTGGTGGTGTGGTGGTGTGGTGGTGCGGTGGTATGGTGGTGTGGAAGTGAGGAGGTCTAGAGGCGTGGTGATTGTGTGATGATGTGTTGGTGTGGAGGTGTGGGGGTGTGGGGGTGTGGAAGTGTGGAAGTGTGGAGGTGTGGTGGTGTGGTGGTGGTGTGGTGTGGAGGTGTGGTGGTGTTATGGTATGGAGGTGTGGAGGTGTGGTGGTGTGGTGGTGTTGAGGTATGGAGGTGTGATGGTGTGGATGTATGGTAGTATGGTGGTGGTGTTGAGGTGTCGTGATGTGGTGGTGTGGTGTTGTGGAGGTGTGGGGGTGTGGAGGTGGTGGAGGTGTGGTGGTCTGGAGGTGATGGTGGTTTACTCACGGGAATTTGCAATAGTTTGTGTATTCTTATGGAGTTGTTAAATCAAATACCACATATTACATATACACACGCATCCCAATAGGCAATAGCCGCGGTTTGTGACATGTTTAGTTTACATGAATGCCTGCCAGGCATCAGTCTTTCTAGGAAACCAATTCGTGAAGCAGAAAGCCCATAAACCCACATACAATGGCATGCATAAGGTATATACCATTTCAGCAGAGCATGCACAGTGAGCTGCTACATTAGTTCTGTCCGCCGCCGTTAAGGGGCAGGTTAGTGGTGGTTATAACAGACCATGCTACACAGCCCATCCACCCCCCAACATGTGTTCTTACCACTGCCGTTAGAGGGCTGGTTGACTGCGCAAATAAAACCTTTTCCGCCGAGCTTCCAGCGCAGTGAGTTGCCACTCACGCCATAATTTTCGCCCACTACCACTCGAGGGCATGTTAACTGGAAATCTTCTGTAAGACATTTTCCACAGAGGTTGCTGCACAGTGATCCGCCACCCACAATATTAGTTCTCGCCTCTACTAAGTACTATTGGAGGCAGGTTGGTGGTGGAAATCCAATATAAGACATTTTCCACGGAGACTGCTGCCCAAGAGCTGCTCCTCATAAAGGTATGTCTTCCACTGATGGACCCTGGTCGTAGAAAGCATCTATTTAGATATTCAGAACCACCCTCATATGCTTCGATATGCCTGCAAGCATCATATATATCGCGTATTATATGCGGGAATACAAGCCAATGGAATCCCGGCTTTATTCTGTCAGATGTGTATAGCCAGTGCTAATCAGTCGCAATATTGTTGATTCAGTATGTGGAACTCTAAATCAATTTCCTCTTCTTGGAGTGTTTTATCTTTCTTTGTGTTTATAAAGTTAGGCCAGCACTGTGAGTCCTCATATGAATGTACGACTCTGTGAACATAGAAAGAAGAGCTAATGCACCTTCTTCCGCAAATGCCATATACCATCAGAAGTCAGCTATGAACACAAACAAGCACTGGGTAATAATTACTACGCAATGCACGCCAATGGCACCATCATCTCGTTTTGCATCTCATATTTCACTCAAAATACCAATTAGATGCATGTACATAATGCACAGAACTCGGGGGGCATATTTTTGTTAAAGTATGAATGCACATTAATTCCAATTTAAAAAAAAAAAATTGAAATACACATTACTTGGACCAATCCCTTTGACTTTGTTTTTTTTTGTTTTTGTTTTTCTGAAATATAAATAGATGCGTTTGAGTTTGCAGTGTGTGTGCTAATGCAAATCTGAAAACAGCTGCAAGCAAGAACTGAATAAAACATTGAGGGAGAAACAAAAACCAAATACACTAGTAATAGTATGCTGGTTCAGTGTGTCAACTTGCCAGCAGGAGGCGCATACAAAAATCCTCCAATGCGACTGATACTTGTCAACATCCAGTGGAGGTGAGGTGGGTGACACGCGGGCGGTACCATTGGTAAAGTGTTGAGTATTAAGGAGCATAGCAATATAATAACAATTCCCTTGCATATCTTTATACTTGCATAATACATTATACATCACATATATATATTTATATAAGTATATATATAATGGATAAGGATTATACTCTATTTGAGTATAAATACAAGAAGGTCGGTAGACACCCACCTGATTATTCGACTGTCTCACTCTGCAAGTCTATCAAACTCGATTGGTGGCGCCACCTATGTGCGCTCACCTCACTAACCACTCCTCACTGACTGTCCCAGACTCAATGAAAGACAAGACCTGGTATATGTGTGTATGTGTATGTGAATATGTGTATGTGTGTATGTGTGCATGTGTGCATGTGTACATGTGTGTATTTGTGTATGTGTATATATGTGTGCATGTATGTAGGTGTGCATGTGTGCATGGGTGCATGTGTGCAGGTGTGCATGCGTGAGTGTGTGTATGTATGTATGTATATGTGCATGTGGGTATGTGTATATGTATATTTGTGCATGGGTTTATGTGTGTGCATGTGTACATGTGTGCATGTGTGCATTTGTGCGTGTGTGTATGTGAAAATGGATGTGTATGTGTATGTGAATATATGAGTAGGTGTATGTGTGTATATTTATGTATGTGTTTATAGGTGTATGTGTGTAGGTGTACATATGTGAATGTGTATGTGTATGCGTATATGTGTGTATATGTACATGTGTGTATGGGTATGTGTACATGTGTGAATGTGTATATGTGTCTGTATATGTGTATATGTGTGTATGTGTGCATGTGTATGTGTATGTGTACATGTGTGTATGTGTATGTGTACATGTGTGAATGTGTATATGTATCTGTATATGTGTATATGTGTGTATGTGTGCATGTGTGTATGTGTGTATGTGTATGTATACATGTGTGTATGTGTATGTGTACATGGGTTTATGTGTATATATGTGTATGTGTGTGCAATTCCCTGGTGTATGTGTGGCTCACAATGCTTGCTGCGCACGGTACCCAAGAAGGCATGCGCTAATAAGATAATCATCATCATCATGCTGTCGGTCGCGATGCGACAAAGACTGCTTTCATTACTTGACTGCCGCTCTCCATTTAGCTCTCTGCTGTGAGAGTTGCGTCCATGAGTCGGTCTTAATGTCTCTCAGCTTCAGGTTTCTCTTGATGGTATCCCTGAACCGGAGACGGGGGCGCCCTCTCTTTCTGTAGCCAGAAGACAGTTGAGAATAGAGGATCTGCTTTGGTAGCCTGTCTGATGACATCCTCATGAGGTGTCCAGTCCACCGGAGATTCTTTTTGATCAGAAGATCTTCCATAGAGGGCAGCCCCATCCGTTCGAGTATTTCCTTATTCGTCACTTTGTCCTTCCAGGTTAGCCTCATGATTGAACGCAGATGTCGCATCATGAAGGCATGCAGCTTTTTCACCTGCCGTCTGTACACTGTCCAGGTCTCGGCTCCGTATAGTAGGGTGGATAGCACGATTGCGCGGTAGATCTTACCTTTGACCCGAATGGACACATGGTGGTTGTTCCAGAGTCTCTAGGGTAGTCGGCCGAAAGATGCGCTAGCCTTGGCCATCCTCCTCTGTATCTCAGCATCAATGCGTCCATCACTTGATATAGTGCTTCCGAGATAGGTGAATTCTGGAACAGAGTTCAGCTTGTTTCCGTCAACCATGATCTCCTCCTCTCGGGTTCTTGTAGAGTTGGGTTGGTACAGCACCTCCGTCTTCTTGATGTTACTTTTCAGGCCAAACTTCTTTGATGCATCGGAGAATAGTAGCTCTCTCACCAGTATCTGAGTAGTCTTGGTCTTCGCTCTGAAGTGTGTGACATTGAATAGGTCAGCGCTCTGTCTGGACTGTATATAGATGCCATCCCCCTTGTCTCGGAGGCCTTGTCTAGCATTGCTGATAGGAAGATGGAGAAGAGCGTGGGGGCCAGTACACAACCTTGCTTGACCCCATTGGTAACCCCGAACGATTCCGAGACTTCCCCTCCAGCACTAACGTTCGCCATCATTCCTGTATGTAGAGCCTCGATCATAGTTGTGAACTTCTCTGGGCATCCGTACTTCCTCAGTAGCTGCCATAGCCCGGTCCTCCCGACTGTATCAAATGCCTTAGTGAAATCGACAAATACCATGTACAGTGGTCGGTCCTGCTCAATGCACTTTTCTTGTAGCTGTCGGAGACAAAATATCATATCCACAGTGCTCCGGTTACCTCTGAAGCCACACTGTGACTCCGGAACTACACCAGGTGTTATGTGGATAGATAGTCTGTTGAGTAGGATCCTGGTATGGTGTTTTGTGCGGTTGGACATTTCATGAAAGCTGCCTGCAAAAGTGTTGAAGTGCTGCTGGCTTTTGCAAGTTACCAGCGGCACTCTCTCGGGGAGCAAATAGAGGTTTCACACCGGCAAGAACATGTCAAGACAGGCGCAAAACTATTTGTCCCTGCAGTGGCTGGTCGGGAGATGTTGGGAGTTCCATACATCAACCGCCCTTAATGCTGCCACAGTGACATGGTTTTCTGTTTAGGGTTTGCTCCCTTAGCCTTCGGTTCTGTCAAGGACCTGTCAAGGACCTGTCAAGGACCTGTAAGATAATACAGTGCAAGTATCTGCTAATATATTACTTGGTCTGTGGGTGAGTCATGACCACCAAACTAAATGTGCCCATCTACTGATCTAGTGCTCATCCACACTTGTCATCCCCCCACCCCACCGCCCACACACAGACTCCTGCTAAGCAGTGTAGTGGTCGCACACGTACAGTATTACTTATCCACTCAGTAGTGATTTGGGAGGCTAGACGCCTGTAGCAGGAAGCTACGCACCTTGTATTCCCAGGTGGTCGCCCATCAACGCACTGACGAGTCTCGACACTGCACTACTTTAGTGATCAGAGGTGAAGCAGGGTTGTTTTCTCCCTCACCCCCTCCCTCCCAATGTGATCTTACCCGTGGTATGTAGACAGTGGACTAAAAGTATCATGCATTATTCATCGACAGTTCCTTGCCAAGAAAAAGGTAAACACATAAGAACAGCGACGTGTTGGTCTTAGTTTCCATCTGTTACTAAGTGTTAGCTACCAGGAATATTGTAATCCCAGACAAAATTAATGTAGATCTTGATTATGGCGTTTGCAAAATAGCGGCGATTCCCAAAGGGGACGTAGCTAGCACCAGTGTACCACATACGCCATAATGGACCACTGTCGGTAAGTATCCAGTGGGCATTAATCTAAAAAAAACGCCGCGCAATCCCCATTGTCGCCATCGGAAAACTGGTGGGTGCGTGAGTGATTTGTCATGTTCTACAAGAAGGCTTTCTAAAATTTAAAAAAACAAGTGGTTCTATATATAGCATATACATATGGGTAGATCACAACACATCGATACCAAAGAATCGCGAAATCTCGCGGGTGGCGCCACCTATGAGCGCCGTCGCCAGGCGCACACTTGCCACACTGGGAGGGTGTTTATGCAGCCAGAGGGCTGGTTCGGACCCCCGAGTGTTCATCCGCCTCCTAGCGGCGACCTGTGGGGCAGGAAGCCGGTGTGGCGGTTTCAGCGTGTTCCGTGCTCAGACGTGTACCTCGCTTCTGCGCATGCGTCAGAATCTAATAAACATGGCCGTAATCGATTAACACAACCCGGGCGACTCGGGTCATCCCAGTCGTCAGAATTTCAAATAGAACACGGCGAGTGGAGTCGACAAATACACGTGCCGTGTGCAAAAAAAGAATAACTTAGATTAATTAAATGGAAATATAGGTAAACTAGGCCATCATAAAATACTTTAAATCCTATTTTGCTGTATTTTTTATCGGTTATTAAAAAAAAAAAAAAAAATTGTCCACCCGAGCGCGGAGAAGCGTATTCGATTATTCGACCCCAGTTTGTAGGATGTGCGCATGCGCCAATAAGTGTCTCGGGTGATCCGAGTTGATGCGAAATCCGCGCATGCGCAGAAGCAACGGGACACGGCTGAGCACGGGAACAAGCTGAAACCGCCACACCGGCCCACACAGCGAGTGTCCATCCGAGACCGCCGGGGACCCGCTGGGACCCCGCCAGGGACCCGCTGGTACCCCGCTGGGGACCCGCTGGTACCCCGCTGGGGAGCCGCTGATACCCCGCCAGTATCCCGGCGGGGACCTGCTGAGAACCCGCCGGGGACCCACTGGGCGCGGACAAAGCGGCTCTGGCAGGCACTGAGGTCCGACCATGTGATACACGCAGGTAGGGGCTACGACTATGAATTCAACACGTCTTGGTTTACATATAGAAACAAATAGGGGTCAGTAGTTACAGTCTGTAACTAATTTGATATTGAGGATGGAACCGAACAAAATATATCATTAGAATGGGTGTATGTAGGTCTTCACAGTTTCTTCGAAGAAGATGCTCCCGTGAATAGTATGTTCATAATATTCAATTAAAACTACATTAAAATAAAAGAGATAATCTTATTTTGCCTCTAAAGCCGTGTTCACACGGGAAAAGTTTAAAGCGATTTAGACAAGGCGAATAATATGAATCGATTTAGAGGCCCGTTCACACGGACCAAGTTTGAAAGTGTTTCGTGTTCACACGGGCAGTGCTTGAGCCGGTTTAAGGCGGAAGTGGATATCTGCGCATGAGTGTGGGTTCGACCTAGATATGTATAGACTGAATCATATTGTTTTGGAACTGTAAAAAATTCTGCTGGGCAGTGAAAACCTATAAATAAATTATGAAAAAACACCTCTGCTCCTCTATCCGGTTCATAGACCAAATTATATAATATGCGCTTTTGATTGACCAGAAAGTCAACAAACTTATAGCCCTGTCACACTACGACGTTTCTCCCGGCGCGCCGACAACGCACAAGATATTTGCTAGGGCTCGAGAAACGTCCAACTTTTCGGCGTTTTGGAAGAAAATTTGACGGGTTGCAGCGTGCTAGTAGCGTGTTGCTGGCGCGTCCGTAACGCCCCCTCCAATGCGTCGCCGTGCGTCGCCGTGCGTCGCCGCGCGCTGAAAGTTTTGTGCAAGCACAAAACGATCGGCGCGATCCGACGCGCGGCGACGCGTGGCGACGCGCAGCGACGCGCAGCGACACGCGCCGACGTGTCCATTCACACTTTGCTATCACTCAACGTGTACCGACGTGTACCGACGCGCCGGTAACGCGCCGGCAACGCGCGCGTAACGCTTCCCGACGCGTGCCGACGTTTCACCCAAAAAGGCAACACGTCGGCGCGCGTTGGTGAGAAACGTCGTAATGTGACAGCCCCATAAGGTCTCGACTGCGCATGTGTGTGATGTCCTTAATCCGCCTCAAGTAAGTCGGTTGCGTTCACACGGGCGATATAAGTCAAATCATAAAATGTGGTTCATATAAACCACCTACATAGGTGGTTTATAAAATCTGAATTATATGATTTGAATCAGCCCTAAACCGCCTCAGCCGCGCGTTCACATGCCAAATGTGAGCCGAACTAGGCAAGGCGATTTATCTCAATCGAATTAACTGCCCCGTGTGAACACGGCTTATCATTGTGCTGCCTGTATTCTGGAATTGGTCATTTTTACTGGTGAACTACCTTAGTCTATTTAAAAAAGTACTTTTCTTTGAATCAAAATCCTGGCCATAGTTAATGAGAAATAACCAAAAATATGAACAAATCATGATGTATGACATCATATAAGCCATTCCTGTAATGTAGACACAGGCAGATGGGTTGTTGTTTTAGCAGTATACACACTGATGACCACTTGAAGTGAGTGTGGGTGTGAGTGGGATTTCTATTTCTGTGTCTGTGGGGTACATTCCCCACACAGTGTATGTGTATGCATGTGTATATACAGACACATATATATATGCATATATTGACACGTATGCATATATATACACTATATATCCACATACACATGTCTATATACAGATAAAAATACAGCTATGCATATGTATTCAAATATACACATATACACGCATATATACATGCATAATTACATATATACACATATATATGTGCATGTATACACATATGCATGCATACACATGCATATATGCATATATAGACACACATATGCATATATACGCATATACACACATATTTTATGCACATATATGCATATACATATATGCATGCATATGCACCCATATATAGGCATATATATGCCCTACATATATATATATATATATATATATATATATATATATATGAGTCAGCCTCACGAAAATGGGCCAATTGGTGGTTTATTTAACATGTTGGCGTCGCAATTCTTAAAGTGTAGTGCATTTCTTTGTTTTATATTAAATTATCCTAGAAACAAATAAGGTTGTTGTATTTTCTCTACCTTTACATTCAGGATAAATTTAAGGACTTTGCAACACCTCTGTCAATGCTAAACTATAAGTATGCCGATCGACGCCGACATCCAATGTTCGACGCCGACAACTTTAACAGATATTGGCATCGCAATTCTTAAAGTGTTGTACATTTCTTTGTTTTATATTAAATTATCCTAGAACCAAATAAGGTTGTTTTGTTTTCTCTACCTTTACATTCAGAATAAATTTAAGGACTTTCCAATACCTCTGTCAATGCTAAACTATAATTATACTGTTCGACACCGACATCCAATGATCGACGCTGACAACTTCCCCCAATTTGCCTCTTTTCGTGATCTTGACTCATATACATATGTATATATAATGGTATGCTATATATACATATGTATATATAACATATGTGTATATATGAGCCTGTCTCAAAAGGTGCTAGCTCTTCGTTTTTTTGCCATAGTAACGATTGACACAAAACAGCATAGAAACGGTTACACTGAAAACACAAGGACATTTGCTTCAAATCAATATGTATTCTATTGGGATTATGAAACACCATGTAAAAAAGAAATCAGTTTATCCTGACCAAATGCATAAGCAGATAGTATGTTGATCATTACAATGGACAAAGTTTTGTCCCATATTGCTTAGCACCTTTTGAGACAGTCTCATATGTGAATATATGTGTGTGGACAGTGGGCGGGACGCTGATGCTGGTTGTGTGTGTGTGTGTGTGTGGTTGCGTGTGTGGAAGTCATGGTGGCGAGGGCAGTGGGGTCGGGACATAGGGGCGGGTGCAGGCTGTGTGTGGGGCGGCGGAGGGAGGCAGTTGGTGAAGGGGTGCGGGGGTGTCTGTGTGTGGAGAGTGGGGTGGGGCGTGGGTGTTATGTGTGTAGTGGAGACGGTAGAGTGTTGGGTGCGGGTGCAGGATGTGTGTGTGTGTGTGGACATTGTAGCAGGGTGGGTCTGAACACTGTGGTAGGGTGCTCTGCTAGTCACTTCGTTTTGGCACCTCAAATCTCACCTTCTGCCACCCTCAGTGCCATCTCAGAAACAAAACAAAGGTCGCACACGTGAATCATCCACTGTCCACAATCACCCAACCTCTCCACGCGCCATACCATGTGGACAGTGCGGTGGTGTGTGAGTGGTTATTGCAGGAGGTTGTGTGTGTGGGCAGTGGCAATGTGTATGTGGTCAGTGACAGTGTGTATCTGGATAGTGTGGTGGTGTGTATGTGGATCATGTGGTGGTGTGTGTAAGTGGACAGTGTGGTGATGTGTGTATGTGGAGAGTGTGGTAGTGTGTATGTGGACAGTGTGGTGTGTATGTATGTAGACAGTGTGGTGGTGTGTATGTGGACAGTGTGGTGGTGTTTGTAGATCGTGTGGTGGTGTGTGTATGTGGACAGTGCGGTGATGTGTGTATGTGAAGAATGTGGTAGTGTGTATGTGGACAGTGTGGTGGTGTGTACGTAGACAGTGTGGTGGTGTGTATGTGGACAGTGTGGTGGTGGGTATGTGAACAGTGCGGTGGTGTGTATGTAGATCACGCAGTGGTGTGTGTATGCAGAGAGTGTGGCGGTGTGTGCATGTGAAGAGTGTGGTGGTGTGTATGTGGACAGTGTGTGGGTATGTACGTGGGCAGTGTGTAGTGTGTGTATGTAGACAGTGCGGCAGGCTGTGTGTATGTGGGAACTATGGGTGGAAGGTTGTGTGTGGTCAGTGTGAAGGTGGTGTGTGTTGTGGGGCTGGAGATGGTGAGGCTGGGGAGGTGGACAGTAGGTGATTGACGTGTACAACCTTTTATTTGTCTTGTTGGTGAGACGGCGCTGAGGGTGACAGGAGGTGTGGTTTGAGGTGTCATAATGAAGTGACGAGCAGAGCCTGTCGAGAGGCTGCTGGCCGGCTCTCACCTGTACGCTGACAGAGCTGTGGTAGCTGGGTTTGGGGTTGGAGCTGAGAGGGAGCAAGGCTGGGATGCGGGGAGGGGACGGGGAGGGGAGGGTAGGTGGCGAGGGGAGAGTGGGCGCTAGGGGGCGCCCAGCGGTGACCAGCGACAATGGTACCAACGGTGGTGACAGTAATGACAGACGTAGTGCCGCCGGGCACCAGGTGCACCGGGTTAACCCTAGTCATGATGCCGAAATGAACACTAATGAGTTCACCACCTCTAGGGCAGGCAGGGTCCCTATGTACCGTGTACAGAGGCGCACGCCTCTCCCTCCCAGCCTCCCGCCTGCATGTGGCCCCTGCCGCCCGCCGGCCCTCCCGCCATCCCTCCCTCAATCCCGCCTGCCCGCCCTTGGCGCCCGCCCGCCCGTATTGCCGATACCATCAGGCCTACAGCCACGCACACCCTCACTGACATTGGTGGCGCCATTTTGAGTGGATCTATTCAGAAGGTGTGACCAAAACCCATCATTTGTTTAAAGGCAGTGCCCCCCCCCCCTGCTCTGCCGCCCCGCCCCGCCCGCCCTGCCCGCCGCACCCGGCCCCGCCCGTCCCACCCAACTGACGCTCCTCACCTGCTCCACCCTCACATCACTACCACCCATGTGGGTTGTGTGTATACACGTGGGTTGTATGTACCCACGTGGGTTGGGCGCACCCACGTGGATACACGTGGGTTGTGTGTACCCACGTGCGTTGGGCGCACCCACGTGGGTTGGGCGCACCCACGTGGGTTGGGCGCACCCACATGGGTTGGGTGTACCCACATGGTTGGGTGTCTCCACGTGGGTTGACTGTACCCACATGGGTTGAGTGTACCCATGTGGGTTGAGTGTACCCACCTGGGTTTAGTGTACCCATGTGTATTGAGTGTACCCATGTGGGTTGAATGTACCCATGTGGGTTGAATGTACCCATGTGGGTTGAATGTACCCATGTGGGTTGAGTGTACCCACATGGGGTCAGTGTACCCACATGGGTTGAGTGTACCCACGTGGGTTGAGTGTACCCATGTGGGTTGAGTGTACCAACGTGGGTTGAGTGTACCCACCTAGGGTGTGTATACCCACATGGGTTGGCTGTACCCATGTGCGTTTGGTTGAGTGTACTCATGTGGGTTGGGTGTACTCATGTGGATTGGGGGTACCCGCGTGTGGTGGGTGTACTCAGGTGGTCTGAGACAATATATAGTCTCCCCTTCACTGGTATGTAAGTAGTGGGTGTATTCTGGGAAGGAAATCGATACACATCCATTTACCCACACCCACACCCACACCCACACCCACACCCACACCCACACCCACACCCACACCCTCAGCCCCACCCCCTTATTCCCCCCTGCAGTGCTCCAGTGTCTGCGTTATTACGTACTAACACGACTGGTATCTTTGTGAGAGCATTAAATTAGACGAGATAAAACAAACACAAACGAGCACTCATTCTCCAAATTCGCTAGCATTACCGCCTTGGTTTTATCTTTTTGTTTAATCTTTAATAAAAAAATAATCTTTTTAATCTAGCCTGCTATAGTTTGCACACGCCTTCTTATACCCGCCCCCACACCTCCCGACACCCCCACACCACCACCCTTTACTCACACCACCACTGACCCCCCCCCCCCACGCCCACCCCCACTTCACTCAGCGAACAAACTGTATTTTTAATGGTCATATGTTACTCATACCACTCCCCACCACCGCACCCCCTTCCCATACTTCAATGCATATTTATAATGACCACCTGGAATCATATATGTTAGTCATACCACCCCCACCACCCTTACTCCTACCCTAACCCCCAACTCCACTCAGCCAAGTGTTAATGGTCATACATGTGTAACTCATACCACTCGCCACCTACTTTACTCAACAACAATAATGTCTGTTTGTAATAGTTATGTTGATACCCTTACATGTTTCTCATGCCACCCTCTACCCCCCCATTCTCACTAGGTGCATGTTTTTTTTTTGTTTTTTTTTTGTGAGAAGTTTTTTATTCTGCCCATAACGTATAAGCTCCCGTGAGGGTGCTTGTTTTCAACGCTGGACAGCTGTGGTACTAGATTGGTCTGGTCCCGCACTCAGGAGTCTTTACCTGATCTTTCTCGGGCCAACCTTTGCGGTTTTGGGTGTTAGTAGTTTCTATATTAGTTTTTTTTTAATTTTCAAGTTTTTTTCCTAACCTGTATATGATAACTTAGCCTACTATGTACATCTACGCAGATGACATACAGGCCTGTGGGAGAGGATCCCATCCCATTGTGGTTTGTTACAGCATCCTTTCACCCATGCCCTGTCCTTAGATAGTACACCAGTGTGCCAGAACTCCCCTGGACCCTTCAGGACTGCGACTAGGTGGGATGGCTGTGTTGTATGGTTAGCCATTTCGTATTTCAGGGTGATTCGGATGCATGTTTATAATGGCCAGGCGGATCCCCCTATTTGTTACTCATGTCCCCCTCTACCCCCATTTCTCACTAGGTGCCTATTTATAATGATCGCGTGGACCCCCTTATATGTTACTCATGCCACCCTCTACCCCCCATTCTCACTAGGTGCATGTTTATAATGGCCAGGCGGATCCCCCTATTTGTTACTCATGTCCCCCTCTACCCCCTATTCTCACTAGGTGCCTATTTATAATGATCGCGTGGACCCCCTTATATGTTATCATGCCACGCTCTGCCCTATTCTCACTAGGTGCCTATTTATAATGATCGCGTGGACCCCCTTATATGTTACTCATGCCACGCTCTACCCTATTCTCACTAGGTGCCTATTTATAATGATCGCGTGGACCCCCTTATTTGTTACTCATGTCCCCCTCTACCCCCTATTCTCACTAGGTGCCTATTTATAATGATCGCGTGGACCCCCTTATATGTTACTCATGCCACGCTCTTCCCCCTATTCTCACTAGGTGCCTATTTATAATGATCGCGTGGACCCCCTTATATGTTACCCATGCCACGCTCTGCCCCCTATTCTCACTAGGTGCCTATTTATAATGATCGCATGGACCCCCTTATATGTTACTCATGCCACGCTCTGTCCCCTATTCTCACTAGGTGCCTATTTATAATGGCCGCGTGGACCCCCTTATATGTTACTCATGCCACGCTCTGCCCGCGATTCTCACTAGGTGCCTATTTATAATGATCGCATGGACCCCCTTATATGTTACTCATGCCACGCTCTGCCCCCTATTCTCACTAGGTGCCTATTTATAATGATCGGGTGGACCCCCTTATATGTTACTGTCCCCCTCTACCTCCTATTCTCACTAGGTGCCTATTTATAATGATTGCGTGACCCCCTTATATGTTACTCATGCCACGCTCTGCCCCCTATTCTCACTAGGTGCCTATTTATAATGATCGGGTGGACCCCCTTATATGTTATTCTCACTAGGTGCCTATTTATAATGATCGCGTGACCCCCTTATTTGTTACTCATGTCCCCCTCTACCCCCTATTCTCACTAGGTGCCTATTTATAATGATCGCATGGACCCCCTTATATGTTACCCATGCCACGCTCTTCCCCCTATTCTCACTAGGTGCCTATTTATAATGATCGCGTGACCCCCTTATATGTTACTCATGCCACGCTCTGCCCCCTATTCTCACTAGGTGCCTATTTATAATGATCGCGTGGACCCCCTTATATGTTACTCATGCCACGCTCTGCCCCCTATTCTCACGAGGTGCCTGTTTACAATGGCCGCGTGGATCCCCTTATAAATAAAGTTATATGTTACTCATGCCACCCTCTGCCCCCTATTCTCACGAGGTGCCTGTTTATAATGGCCGCGCGGATCCTCTTCCGATGCGCCTCATCTGGGGGTGGGTGTGGTTGGGTGTGGTGGGGTGGTGTTGGTGGGGGGGGGGCACGTGCGGAAGAAGGGGGGGGTGGTGGTGGTTGGTGGTGGTGGTGGTTGGTGGTGGTGGTGTGTGGTGGGTGGTGGTGGTGGTGGTGAGGTGGTGGTGGGTGGTGGTGGTGGTGGTGGTGGTGGTGGTGGTGGTGGTGGTGGTGGTGGTGGTGGTGGTGGTGGTGGTGGTGGTGGTGGTGGGGGGGGTAAATGACTCACGGGCAAATTGGGCGAGCGCTGAGCTGATTTTCTGTATCACTGAGCGTCGGGGACAGAGTGGCTCTGCTCCATCAACACAGCCTTACGCCTATTAAATGTAAGCATCTCTGCTCTGCTCTGCTCTGCTCTGCTCTGCTCTGCTCTGCTCTGCTCTGCTCTGCTCTGCTCTGCTCTGCTCTGCTCTGCTTCTGCTCTGTCTGCTCTGCTTGTCTGGCTTGCTCTGCTCTGCTTGCTCTGCTCTGCTCTGCCTGCTCTGCCTTTCTGCTCTGCTATGCTGTGCTTTGCTCTGCTCTGCTCTGTTGCTGGCTCTGCTCTGCTTCTGCTTGCTTGCTCTGCTCTGCTCTGCTTCTGCTCTGCTTGCTTGCTCTGCTCTGCTCTGTCTCTGCTCTGGTCTGCTCTGCTCTGCTCTGCTCTTGCTCCTGCCTGCTCTGCTCTGCTCTGCTCTGCTCTGCTCTGCTCTGCTCTGTCTGCTCTGCTTGCTCTGCTCTGCCATCGCTCTGCTTCTGCTCTGCTCTGCTCTGCTCTGCTCTGCTCTGCTCTGCTCTGCTCTGCTCTGCTCTGCTCTGCTCGCTCTGCTCTGCTCTGTCTCTGCTCTGCTCTGCTCTGCTCTGCTCTGCTTGCTCTGCTCTGCTGCTCTGCTTCTGCTTGCTCTGCTCTGCTCCTGCTCTGCCCTGCTCTGTGCTCTGCTCTGCTCTGCTCTGCTCTGCTTTGCTCTGCTCTGTCTCTGTCTGCTCTGCTCTGCTCTGCTCTGCTCTGCTCTGCTCTGCTCTTGCTCTGCTCTGCTCTGCTTGCTCTGCTCTGCTCTGCTCTGCTCTGCTCTGCTCTGCTCTGCTCTGCTCTGCTCTGCTCTGCTCTGCTCTGCTCTGCTCTGCTCTGCTCTGCTCTGCTCTGCTCTCTTTTATTTGGGTGTTTTTCTTCCTGGGCTTTCAGTCTAAAGCCCCAGTCACACCTACCCGGATCAGGGGCCGGACGAGCCCCGGAGCGTCATCTGGCATGGTCCATGGCGATCTGGGGTGATCCGTGGCTCATCCGTGGCTGGTCCTTGCTGATCCGGCGTGATCCGTGTGTGATCCGTGGCTGATCTGGCCCCTTCTGGGGTCCACCCCGGATGTTTTAAAATGTTTAAAACATCTGGGGCGATCCGGGGAATTTTGCGGTCCGGGCTCGATCTGGCATGGTTTGGGGCGATCCGGGGGTAGTCTGGGGGGGGGGGGTCCGGGTAGTCCTGGGGTGGACCGGGAGTAGTCTGTGCCGCGTCCAGCCCAGTGCCGGGCAGTTTCGCCCCGGATGAGCCATGGTTCAGCCACGGTTTAACCCGGACCACCCCCGACTTCCCCGGACTAGTCCCGATGTAGCCACGGACCACTCCCAGACTGCCCGGATAAGACCCGGACATGCCGGATGACCACGAATCAGCCACAGATCACCACTGATAACCCAGTTTAACACGGATCAGTCCAGGATGAGCCCCGTTTTTGTGTATATATAGCAGGAGCAAGTCCACTTCCATTCCGGGACTGATCCGTGACTACTCCATGGGTACACCGGGTAGTCTGGGGGTGGTCCGGCTAGACTGGGGACTAGACCGGGGGCTAGACTGGGGTCTAGACTGTGTAGGTGTGACTGCGAGGCCAAAAACGACCAAAATAGCGATTTTATCCGGGGCTGTCCGGGACAGTCCAGGCGACTGGTCTGGGGGTGGTCCGGCTAAAAATCCGGGGCTCGTGTGACTGGGGCTTTATTAGGATTGTGCCTGCCTGCAGACGGGGCTGGTGAGATATACCAATAACTGACGAGAGCTGAGTTGAGCTTTGCTAAGCTGACGAAAACTGACGAGAACTGACGAGGACTGACGAGGGCTGACGAGGACTGATGAGGACTGATGAGGACTGACGAGGACTGATGAGGACTACTCTCTCTTATTCTCTCTTATTCTCTCTTATTCTCTCTTATTCTCTCTTATTCTCTCTTATTCTCTCTTATTCTCTCTTATTCTCTCTTATTCTCTCTTATTCTCTCTTATTCTCTCTTATTCTCTCTTATTCTCTCTTATTCTCTCTTATTCTCTTCTTATTCTCTCTTATTCTCTCTTATTCTCTCTTATTCTCTCTTATTCTCTCTTATTCTCTCTTATTCTCTCTTATTCTCTCTTATTCTCTCATATTCTCTCTTATTCTCTCTTATTCTCTCTTATTCTCTCTTATTCTCTCTTATTCTCTCTTATTCTCTCTTATTCTCTCTTATTCTCTCTTATTCTCTCTTATTCTCTCTTATTCTCTCTTATTCTCTTTTCTCTCTTATTCTCTATTTTCTCTCTTATTCTCTCTTATCTTCTTATTTCTCTTATTCTCTTTTCTCTTTATTCTCTCTTATTCTCTCTTATTCTCTCTTATTCTCTCTTATTCTCTCTTATTCTCTCTTATTCTCTCTTATTCTCTCTTATTCTCTCTTATTCTCTCTTATTCTCTCTTATTCTCTCTTATTCTCTCTTATTCTCTCTTATTGTCTCTTGTTCTCTCTTGTTCTCTCTTATTCTCTCTTATTCTCTCTCATTCTCTCTCATTCTCTCTCATTCTCTCTCATTCCCTCTCATTCTCTCTCATTCTCTCTCAGTCTATCTCATTCTCTCTCATTCTCTGTTATTATCTCTTATTCTCTCTTATGCTCTCTTATTCTCTTTAAGTTGTTCTCTCTAGCGTGCTCTCTCTTGCTGTCTGACTCTTACTTTCTACTATGTTGTTCTTTCTTTTTCTCTCTTTCGGGCTCTCTCTGCGCCATTTTGCTCTGTCTTTCTTGCTGTCTTGTCTCTTGCTCTCTCACAATCTCTCTTACATTTTCACACTCTCTCATTCACGCTTGTTCTCTCTTGTTTTCTCTGACTCTTTCTTGCTCTCTGCATGTTCTCTCTTTATCTCTATTGCAGTCGCACTCTCTCTTCTCTCTTAGCATATACATGTGTGAATGTGTGCATAAACCGGGTGGGTCACCATGCCCACCATGGACCGGCATGCTATATTATGCGGTATAGCTTGGGTTGCTCGAGGTTAGCCATCCTCGGCTAGACTGTAATTGACAGAAGAATATAAAACTCCAAAGGATGCCGCAGCATAATTGTGGGGAGTGGGCTATATTTCCCGAACAGTTATCTATATCAAATAAATAGTACTCCCAGTCCCATCCCGTCATTATCACAGTGTGTTCTTTGTGAAGCTTAAAATCAACCAACTCTCTATCAATCGACACTCATCGCGAAAACACCGCCCATAGATAGAATATAGAATATATATATATATATATATATATATATATATGTATATGTTCATAGGACGTCTAATGTATTATACATATATATAAATGGACGGTGGGAAATTGAGTATTATTAATTATATTATTCATTTATTATATTATTCATTATATTATTTTTTATTATAATTCCGCATGCATTATTGTCCGGTATATATATATATATAATTATTCATATTCATATACACGTGTACACAGAACACCCCACATAAAGTGCACCATTAATCATGTTAACCCTCGACACAATCGAGTCCAGCCATTAAACCAACAGATCTCTACATATATGTACATATATTTATGGATAGGTCCGTTGCTGGCTGGACAGACATTAATTGTGTTGACTCTGGCCCACATTGCGTCGAGTGCCCAACATGGGACGGGCGCCAGAGGGTAGCATTGGATGAGTGTCAACGCGGGACCGTTGAAGTCAGCCTGCTGCATGCACGTGACACTGACAGCGCCTCATTAGCATAAATAGTGCAGCACTAACTTACTGGGTCAGTGTGACCTCTGCTAGTGACGCCCTTAATAGGGGAGGTGCAGGTCCTAAATATGGGATAACAATGGAACATGTTTATTACCTGCTGCTATGCAACCATGAAAAAAGTTTGTTTTATTTAACAACGCCTTTAGAGCCCATTGATTTTTATCATCGGCTATTGGACGTCAAGCATATGGTCATTCTGACATATTTCTTTGGAGGAAACCCGCTGCCCCCCCCCCCCATAGGGTACTCTTTCCAATAAGCAGCAAGGGGTATTTTATATGCACTTTCCCAGAGCAAGACAGCACATACCACATCCTTTGATAATCCAGTTGTGGACCACTGGTTGGAATGGGAAATAGCCCAAACTGCAAGTGGGTCCAATTAGCGGGATCGATCGCATACCTTCACAGGTGAACACTCTACTGCCTGAGCTACGTCCCGCTCCCCTATGCTTTAAGCACTAGCGTTGGTAACGTCGAATGCAGTGGATACTTTTGAGGATGCAGAGATGACTGAACGGGATGACCTATTGGGCACAGCGCTCACTTCCCACGTGGAAAGTTATGGCCTCAATCCTTGTCTGAGTCAAGCCCAAAGACTAAAAAATTGATACTTGCCACTACGCTTTGATTGGAGCTCAGCATTTCACGTGACGTCAGTTTATATAAGCAGGTGTGTGCGCGTGCAACTTGTAGGCATTGTATTGTTTAGACAGACCCCGCTGGGGCACCAAGTGTGAGTTTGAAGGGGAAGGAGAAAGGGAGGAGGGAGAAGAGGAGGGAGAGGAGGAGAGAGTGAGGAGGGGAGGGCGAGGAGGAGAGGGGAGGAGGGGATGGCGGAGGAGAGGGGAGGTGGGAGAGGAGAGGGGAGGTGGGAGAGGAGTGGGGGAGGAGGGAGAGGAGGAGAGGGAAGGGAAGAGGCCGGGGAGATCAAGAGGAGGAGTAGGATAGAGATGAGGAGAGGGAGAAAGGGGGATGGGGAGAGGGAAGAGAGGAGGGGAGAGGGGGAGAGGGAGAGGGAGAGAGAATGGAAGAGGGGAGGATAGGAGGAGAGAAGGAGAGGAGGAGAGGGGAGATGGGAGAAGTGGAGCGGTGGGGATATGGAGGGATGGAGAGGTGGGGAGATAGAGAGGTGGGGAGGTGGGGCGGTGGGGAGGTGGGGAGGTGGGGAGGTGGTGAGATGGGGCGGTGGGGAGGTGGGGAGATGGGGAGGTGGGGAGATGGGAGGTAGATAGGTGGGGAGGTGGGGGTGGGGAGGTGGGGAGGTGGGGAGGTGGAGCTGGTGACAAAGCCGGGGGCCCTGGGATGTAACACACCGCATAACTGACAAACATGGCGGCATTATGGTTTCTGCGATTTATTCATCTCAGGGAGACTGGTGTGACTGACTAATCAGCAACCGCTTGGTGGCGCTGTACGGTTCGAGACGCCATGGCGGGACTGGAAATATCCATAGTGCAGGTGATAAAGCACTCGCCCGAGCGGGATCGGCCATAATTAGTCGTTGTAATGAACTATTGGGGTCGGGGGTTGCCGCGGGCCTAGGCGCATGCGCAGTGTGGCCGCGTCTCGTATATTACGGTGTAGCGCCCCGGGGCCAGACCCGTCCGGCACGGAGGTTAAGGCAACTGGGACAGCGACGGCGAGGGCTAAGCTAACCATTTATACTGACTGACTGGCTGGTTGGCTGGCTGGCTGAGAGTGGTGGTAGTGGGTGGGTGTGGAGCGTGTAGAATGGGGGAAGGGGGGGGGGGGGGGGGGCAGGAAAGGGGGAGTGGAGAGGACAGGGGTGACGAGACGGGTGGGGAGGGGAGGAGATGTAAGAGGAGTGGAGGGTAAGGAGGGGGAGTGAGAGGGAGGGGAGTGGAGTGGAAGTGAGAGGGAGAGGGGGGGGGAGGGAAGGGAAGGGAGGGGAAGAGGAGTGGAGGAGAGGGAGGGGAGGGGAGGAGAGGGGGTAGGGGGGAGGAGAGGAGAGGAGAGGAGAGGAGAGGAGAGGAGAGGGGACGAGAGGAGAGGAGACGAGAGGAAGGGAGGGGAGGGGAGGGGAGGGGAGAGGTGGAGAGGGGAGGAGAGGAGAGGAAGGGAGGGGAGGGGAGGGGAGAGGTGGAGAGGGGAGAGGTGGAGAGGGGAGAGGTGGAGAGGGGAGAGGTGGAGAGGGGAGAGGAGGAGAGGGGAGGAGAGGAAAGTAGATTGGGCGGAGCAGGAGGTATTCATAGCAGCACATGGCTTACCGGTGTAAAACAATTAAATAAGAAAAGGAATAATGGGAAAGCGCAAAAAAAAAGAAGAGAAAGCACGACAGCCGCTAGGAGTTAAAAACAGAAGTGGAACCTTGCCAAAAGATTGGCGCGGTGCCAATGGACAGCACCATCTCCTTGTCTATTATAGCGGGCAAACATGAGAAGCTACCGAGGGAGTTGAAACAATTATTGCACACCAGCGCATAAAATGGCCGTGTCGGCGCAGTGGGAGAGTGTGTGTGTGTGTGTGTGGCTGTGTGTGTGTGTGGGGGGGGGGGGGGGGGGGGCTCGCAGGTAGCGTTATATTAGGCCCTTCCGTGTGAGTGTAATTGGTTGGGGACTAGCAGTTGGCATCCAATGTTGGTCATTGTAATGGACAATGTAACTATCGTCCTCGTTGCATCTGCATAGCACACACATATAAAAATAGGTATGGCAATATTATTAACACTACTTTGTGTTCTGCTTACAGATAACGTAGTTGCTAATGAGTACCATACTAGCCAATGCACATACGTATGAGGTGTCACTCAACTGTTGTGTCCATATATGAATTAATAGGGGAATCAAGTATAATATATATATATATATATTAATATTGTTATATATATAATATATATAACAAATATCACTCTTTCATCATTATATATATATATATATATATATATATATATATATATATCTATTGATGAATGAGTGATATTTGTTACAGGGTGCGGTGGCCGAATCGGTAGAGCACAGGCCTCGCGTGCTGGAGATCGGGAGTTCGGTTCCCGGTTGAGTCAAAGTAATGATTTATAAAAATGATACTTGTCACTTCCTGGCCTGGCACTGGTTGGCTCAGTGTCAGGATAATGTGACTGAGTGGGATATCAAGTCATGGTGCTGGTGGTCTGGTACCCCAGTGGTACAGCACTATAAAGTCGCCATGAGTGCGCACTTCACAAGTCGGTACCCGTCCTGATATGACCGTAGGTGTTGCTAGGAAGTAAAACAACAACAAACAAACAAATCCTAGCCTGGCACTCGGATAGGGCAAGGACTGCTGAGCTCAGTGTCAGGATAATGTGAGTGAGTGGGATATCGGATCATGACGCCGGTGGCCTGATTTCACAGTGGGGCAGCACTATAAAGTCACCATGAGTGTGCACTGTCATAAGTGTGTACCTATCCTGATGTGACCGTATATGTTGCCAGGATGTAAAACTCCAACAACCAATCAATCAATCTCGCCATACTCCTTGGCCAGTTAAGCCATCGGGCTGGTATCAATTGTTTATTGTCAGTTCTTTAAGAAATGCAGAATTCTCATCTGGGCCATATATGTCGTTAAAGATGCCATTTTGAGTGGGGTGCGAGACTGCTGAAGCCATTAACAGCAGACATGTGCCCGTGAAAAATGCGAATGGTGTGACCTTAAAAAGGAGTACTCTCCGGGTTTTTTTTAACGTTGTATGAACAGTCAGCTAGCAAAAACGACGGTTTCTTAAGGGCCGGTCACACATATGTTAGTGAACGTAGTTGAACGTAGATAGAATAACGTGGGTGAAACGTGCTGTCACTACGTTCAAATATGTTAAGGTACGGCAGGTTTTGGTTGATGACCCACCTAATGGTACGGATAAATACGTTACGGTACGGATCCCGGTACGCTATGGTATGGATCCTGGTACGTCCAACTACATTCAACTACATTCAACTATGTTCAACTATGTTCAATTATGTTCAACTATGTTCAACTATGTTCAACTTCGTCCACTAATGGCTATGTGACCACGGCAGAATGGCCAAGGTTTTGTGCGGGTCAAAGTATGCTAGGGTATGCTAGAGTACACTAGAGTATGCTAGAGGATGCTAGAGTACATTATCATCACGTCTACCTCAAACGGTGTGCGCTTTTGAACATGTCCAAAGCTTAAATCGGAACTCACGGCCCACAGACGTTATTATCATGTTGTCATCACGGAGAAGTATGGGTGCCAGTATGTTGCACTACATTGAACTATGTTGAATTACATTGACCTACGTTAGCCTCCACTACGTTCCGCTACGTCCTCTAACGTCTGTGTGACCGGCCCTTAAGTCGCACCAAATCGATCATATTAAGAACTCATTTTGGAGGCTTCGTTCATGACAAATATTTCCACCTTTTTTGTCACCCACCCTCATTCAATCTTTTCGCCGAAATGCATTGTTTTCCCCTTTCTTCTTCCTCTTCTTCTTCCATGTTTTCCATTGCCGAAGTTGTGTTTGATGGGTGAGTTTCATTTCTTTACCGTCAATGTGGGTTATGCGAAAGGAGTGGCTAAAGGGGCATAGTCCGATGGTTTTGAATGTTTGCCCTATTTTGCAGATACCTATATTAGATTGATTGTTAATGTTATAGTTTATTTTATTTTGGTTTAAAGAATCTTTATTTGAGATGGTTAAAGTTGTATAGTCCGATAAAGGCATCACATTTGAGAAAGCAAAACACTCATCTATATTTGGACCTTGATATCTAGCTAAGACACTGGTGTAGATATTAAGCATGCTTTGCTACACAATAGATAGAAGGGCATACGATGCCAATTTAATAGAACCTGTTACTGTTGAAGTCTATGGGGTTGAAGCCTATGGAGCCTATGTGGGCATTAGTTTTGACAAGCAGACCATAAGTAATTTAGTATGTTTACACTTCTAATATCTCCAAAATTTGTAATTTTCAATCAACGTTTCTTCAAACTAAAGTACGGTATATTATAACTTTAAACCTACCATATTTATGTCAATAAATCGCAAAAACTCAAAACCATCGGATTATGCAACTTTAACTTCAGATATATTTGAAATGCAAACATGTTACATTCATTTTGACATGCATGTCAAAATGGTAGACATTATAGGCTTCAGCAGTTCATAGGTTCTAGTAATTTGACTTAGTATTCCAGGCTCAACTGTGTATACAGTACAACCCCGTTAAACCAAGCTCGGTTAAACCAAACGATCGGTTAATCCAAACTTTATCGGCGGCCCGGCAAAATACTACCATTTATCATATACAAAATTTGGTTAAACCAAAGTCGGTTAATCCAAAGTATCGGTTAATCCAAACAAAATTGTCGGCCCCAGGCCACTTCCGGTACAGTTAAACCAAACTGTCATGTGGTTTTAAGGTCATCTGAGACTTTTCTATATGCTAAATGGTAGTATTTTGCCAGGTCGCCGAAAAAAAGTTTGGATTAACCGATCATTTGATTTAGCCGAGGTTGGCTTAAAGGGGTTAAACTGTATATACATAAAAAAACAATAATCATTATGTCCACATACATTGTACATTCATAATGCGACCCCGTTTTTTCCAAAACCAAGTCAAAGTCAAAGCTCAGTTAAACCATTGATCGCTTAATCGAAACAAATTGCTAGGGTCCCTTCAAGTTTGGTTTAACAGGGTTATACTGTACTGGATTTCTTTAATATTCCATACATATCAGCACACAGTGCATTTTCATTGTGTGCGGAAAGTGATATCACCACTGTCACAAGTGGTTATATCTTGATATGACCCCAGATGTTGCTATGGTTATGGAATCCTATTCATTCACTGACTTTGTACATTGGACAGTTTAGTTCGGGCCAATTTGCTGTGGTAATCCCACCCCATCCCCCTTCTCCGCGACGTCATAAATGGGATTCCCCAACTGGATATCTATCTGCTCGGTAATTTGGGCCGATTTTATTTTATTTTACGCACTCTCGGACTTCTGACAAAATTGAACTCACTGACATCACACCTGGAACCATTTCAACAATTGATTAATGTTGTTGTTGTTGAAGATTTATACTGCCTATCATGGATAAGCCTGAATAGGCTTGTTTTTACCATTAGACAGTTTGTCGATAGAAAGCCCAATCCTACACTTTTACCGACCCAAGGGATTTTTAACCTCCCACACCACACAGACATGGTATGAGAGCAACTGGCCTTTGATGACGCTGTCAGTTATACACAGCGGTGGAAATCCAAATTTTCAGAGATGGGGGCACGGGGAATCGAACCACCGACCTTCAGATTAGGAGTCCGAGCTAGAAAAAAGTCAGACACTCTAACCACTCCCCCACAGAGAACACCTTCAAATTTGTCACGCATAACGCCACGCTTTACGCACTCGGATACGCATCAATGGAATGTCAGACTGAGTCTAACAAACTAACACTAACAGATTTTAAATATGTTTACATGGTGAACATGTCACGGTGAACAATAGATAAAAGATTCACCCCGTAAATACAGCTGTCTTCTTTTTTTTTTTAATGGAAAAGAAATCACCGCAAACCCCACAACAAAATAAAAATGTTAATGGACAATTTACGAGGGTAGATATGATGGCAGGTCAAAGGAACGCGGCGTTTAGGCACAATACGCGCTTCCGGAAGTAGGTCATGGGGCATTGCCAGCATCGTCCGGTGCAGTCTCTTAGTCTTAGTTCGACAACTCGCCACCAGGTGTACTTGCTCGTCCGAACGTGATTTACACCTCAATAATATAATCGCGAGGCACGAAGACATCTATGGTGAGCAAACACACGCTATTTGTGTGGCTTTGACAGTGGTTTTGTTGTTTTATTTGGTCTTTGTGTTTGTTGTACAAACTTCTCAAATAAATATCCTTTTATTGTACAATTGTGAAATACATTTAAATAACCCCCTGCATTATATATCTAATGATCGGGGGATTTGAAAGAATGCAATCTGCCCTAGTTCTGTGCATACTCATATTCACCCGAATTTGCCAATTCACCCGGAGTTGACCAATTCACGCAAATTATACAAATTAACGCCAATTTGAACAAGTCGCGCGGATTTGTCAAAATCCCCCAAATTGTAGCTATTCAGGAAATTTACTATATTACCTAATTTGGTGGCGTTAGTTGCATCCTCCTCCTTTTAAACATACAAGAGAATACTAAAATAATTTGTAAATAAAGATGTAGAGTGAGTGACGCGTGTTACCTACCAGCAATGTATGACGAGTGTCAGTTGAGGAGAGGGTGCTTCGTCGAGCGGTGCAGTGTGGGTGCGCGGAGTGGGTGGGGGTGCGTGTATTGGTGTGGGGGGGGTGGGCTGTGAGTGAGAGAGTGTGTGAGTGAGAGAGTGTGTGAGTGAGAGAGTGTATTGGTGGGTGGGTGGGGCGTTTGATGTAATGTCAGAGATTGGTTGAGTGAGTGAGTGAGTGAATGAGTGAATGAGTGAGTGAGCAAGTGTGTGGGTGTGGGTGTGTGAGGGGTGGGGTGGGTGTGTGAGGGTGGGGGGTGGGGGGTGATGATGGATGTGGGTGGTTGAGGGTCTGGGTGTGAGAGGGTGTGTGTGGGTGGACGAGGGGTGAGGGGGTGAGGGGGTGAGGGGGTGAGGGGGTGAGAGTGTGGGTGTGGGTGTGGGTGTGAGTGTGTGGTGGATGGGTGGTGTGCTGGAGTATCTGTGAGTGAATGTGAGTGTGACTGTCAGTGTGTGAGTGTGAGTGTATGTGAATGTGTGTGAGTGTGTGTGACTGTGAGCCTACATCCATACATGCATGCAGGACGGCACACAGGACATGTTCCCCACTCGGTCGGTCCGACCCGGCTGCTCCCAGCGTGTCCCCGGCACGAGGTGCGACAGGCATGCAGGTCACACCGGTGTGTTGGGTCGACCTTCCCGTCCGGAATACACGTAAAGTCCCCGATCCCGTCGTCGGTGTTCCGGGGGTCGTAGTTCTGTGTCCAGGCGCCGGACGTGGTATGGGCATGCACCGGGGTACGGGCCGTCCGGGGGGGGGGGGGGGAGGGGTGCGCGTGCGCGTGTGTGTGTGGATGGGGAAGGCCCAGGTGAACGTCGTCCCCCCAACAACTATGTCCGACAGCACCAATGACGTCCTGTCGCCGGTATTTGATCTAGACGGGCGTGCACCATTCGCCAGAGATCGGTGCCACTAACAACACTCACCCCCACAGTTCTAATGCGGCATCGCGGCGGGTCTGGTCCGGCTGCCGGTGTCAGTGTGAGTGAGAGGTGAGTGAGAGGTGAGGGCGTGGTGTGCGGTGTGGTGTGTCTGTGTGTGGGTGTGGTGCGCTACGCCTCCCAGAGTCAGTCATCGGCACACCTGGCCATCTGCATTCCGCTCAAAGACCGCGCCCCCTCCCCGCCACCTCTCCCCGGCACCCCTGCGACCTCTCTCCGCCGGCAGCCCCCCCCCCCCCCCCCACACACACACACCCCACACCCGTCGCCGACACAGACCCGTGTCCCAATAGACTACTACATCACGGTTCCAGCGGTGCAGTGCATTGTGGGATGCATCAGAGCAAAACAAACCCACGAGAGGCACATGGCACATGCTAAAACACTGGGTGCAGCTATGAAATGTGCTAGTTTCAGCTCATCTCATTTCTTGTTCGAAACATAGAATACCATTTAAATAATATATATATAATAAATTAAAATATTAATCTTTCATCCAGCATTGCATTTACATCAATATAACCAGCACATCTTATGCCATGTGCATTTAGATTTAGACAAATCTAGAGGAGTGTTAGAGCCATAGCCAGAGTCAGTTTTATTTATTTTATTCATATTTTTATTTATATTCTATGGTTAATGACATATATAGAAATAGAAAATGAGTAGGGTTAATCAGATATTGGTTATATATTTCTTTGAAACAAGTTTTGTTGACACATTTGACATTTTAATATTTAGAACAAGAATGACTTCTGACTAATCAATGGTGATGTAAACATCAGCCTGTAAAGTGACTGAAATTGTATGTTTCTTAGCTCAAAATATTCATTATATTATTATATTGTATCCTTCTGTCCATGTTTATGCCAAATTGTTATGTATTTCTAGTTATTTTGAATAAAATGCCAGTTTTGCCCTATGCGGATCAGCAAACTCAATGGCCATACGCCTTTGCTTTGCTCCCGGCGCCGTTTTCAGCGCATGCGCAGTCGGAACCGTGATGTAGTCTATAGGCCACTGACACTGCCACCATTAACCTCCTCCTCAGCACCCCACTCAGACTACCATCCAGGTGGTGAGGCCTGCCCGACAAGGTGCTTCCTCCAGCTGTCCCCTCTGTCCGTCACGTGACACATGAGTGTACTGCATATATATATATATGTGTATATATATATATGGTGTATAGTATAGCGTATTATGTGAGTATAAAGATATGTGAGGGAATTGCTGTGATTATTGATCTTTTTGATATTACTGATACTATTGATATTACTTTTTTATTAGTATTATTACTGGTATTGTTATCCTCCGTAAGACTCCACATTTAACCGGTGGTGCCACCTGCGACACACCTCACCTCCACTGGATGTTGGCAAGTGTCAGTCGCACTGGAGGACTATGCATGAGTATATATACATATACATATATACATATATACATATATAGACGTCTCTCACTGAATTGTATCGTCTTTGATTTCCTTATTGAAATTAGCATGCCCCATGAAAAGAACTGAAAATTGGAGCGTAACAAGACCGAATCCGAACGCGTCAGCTGACATTTCCGCAGTAACCCTCTGAACCCAGTTAAAATAGCTGCTCTTGTAGCAATATGACCCTCAGACCTCGAAAGAAATCCAAACATGAGCAGCAAATTACGAGGTAAAAGAGGCTTTGCCGAGTGCACCGCACATCCCAGTAGCCGTTTAACACCACCAAGGGTGGTCTTAATAGTGTGATTTTGATAATCTATCGAGGCAGAATCCTCAGATCTTAGAAAAAAATTCAAAGCAGACAAATAATTTGTAATGGAACTATATTTTAAAGAATGCGATAGCCAAGCTATATATAGCGCAACTTGTATTGACGAACAAGGTATTGGTGTCAACAGACCTTCAAACTCATCTATAAACTTAAAGTATTTACGTATCTGCATCGAACGCATCGTCAGACTGTTTGGCGCATAGTAATGCGCGGCGATGGACGTAACTTCCTTTTTCAACGTCTCCAGACCTAGAACATAAAGTGTCACATTACGCACTAGTTCTTAAACAAGTGCGTACAACACAAACCTTCAATTTTGTCAATTTCTGTAATTCTTTTAGCCTGGAGTGGAGTGTCCCACCTACTAAGACTGTCACATATAACGTTGTCATGCGTACTTATATGAACAGAAGAAATACTGAAATTATAACGAACAGAAATCCAAAATATACGTTTCACCCATAACATTATAGTAGGATTTTTTTAGGTACCTTTTACCAAAGCAGAACGGACAGTGTTATTGTCTGTGACAAACATTATATTTTTGTCTTGACATTGAACAGCCCAGCGGTCTATTGCAGCAACTACTGCCCACATCTCTTTAACATTTATATTTTCATTAAAAATGTATCCATGGGGTAGGTACCTGATGGTGGGACAACCTGTTAACAATTATAGGTTCACCAAAAAAAAACACACACCAGTCCATTTTATGCAAAGCACCATATCCGTGCAGCAAAGCATCCGTGTAAACTGCAGAAGTCTCTGTTTGGCTATGCAACATCTGTTTCTCACCATTAAATTGGTCCACAAAATTCAACCACCAAGCTACTTCCCCCAGAAATGCGGCATTAATTCTATACTTATGATACGGATGTTTCAACGCTCTGACAGCACTGTGTATATGAGCAGAAAAAGAGCGACCCCCCTTTACTACTACTGCACAGTGCGAAAGCCAGCCACCAAGACGTTCCAACTCCTTCCTCGTAGCCTTTTTCTTATTTTTAAAAATTGTAAGATGTTCTTTCAGCTTCAGAACTTTATCAACAGGAAGGTTAATCTCCAAGGCAATGGTATCTATCTCAATACCCAAATATCTAACAGTGGTAGCTGGACTTAATAATTTTGGAAAACTTACATAAAAGCCTAGCCTGCGCAATATGGCCAATAATCGAAGCTGCTGCTTCAAACAGTCCCCATAATCTTCCCCAAGCACTGTGAAGTCATCCAAGTAGTTTACTAGCCTATTACCTCCTCTAACAGCACACCGATAAATAAAATCAGATACTTTGCTGAAGATATATAGACTTGAAGAGAGACCCATTGAAAGCCGATTGTCTAAGAAATAAGCATTTTTACCATCTATCTTCCAGACCAACCCTTGCTTTTGCCTGTCTGAAGGGTGAATACTTAATGCCCGATATGCATCCTTTATGTCTACTACAGAGATGTAGTCACCCTGAATTAGCATCTCCAGCAACGTATCAACACTTTTGTATCTAAATTTACAACAAGTGTCCGAGACATAATTATTAACCGAACGCGTATATGGCTTACTGCAGTCTATTATAACACGATAACCCTCATCTATTGATTTTGGGACACAAAATAAGTTATGAGAACACATTGGCAAGATATTTGTGCGTGAGATATAACCTTTCTTCGATTCCGCTTCTAACTTATTCACAATAAACACATGATGGTCAATATTAGCTTTAGCATTGTAAGTATTATTACAGGATGAACAAAAATCAGGATTTATTATTTTAAAACCAAATATGGAACCAGATAACACGTAGTGCCAATCAGGGTCAGTGTCACCATGATAACAAGATTCAACAAAAACCCTACACGGCTTGAACTGCACCGACACCTGAGCAATTCTATGCACACAGCTACAGATACCCTTAAAGCATGATTCAGTGACAAGTATCTTGCACTCAACTCTTGTCTTAGAATGCCTGTCAACAGCAGTTAGGGCATAACCACTTGAACAATTATCTACAGTTAACCAAGTTGAGTTAATAGGCACCCAATCAGGCAAAGGAAAACCTGACCTAGTTGCAGTCGCAGACATAGTCATGGGATTCGGAATGCAAGACAACTTCTAGCAGAGTGTTGGAGGCACACTCCTCCACATTCGTAACTAGCGAATTACTTCCAACATTTTTATTTAATTGGCGAACTTAAAAATAATTATCAAAAGTATTATTTCCATTACTCAAGTCATTATTTAAGGCATTTAAATTACATTTAATTAACTTTTTCCTGCATTTTCAATCCCTATGGCAACTGCTCCGTTTGTGGCTACGGCTGCCACAACGAGAGCACCAATGCCCAAAATCACACGTCTTTTCGTCCCGTGTACAACCTTGTTCACTGTTGTGTGCAAAACATGGTCTCTTCCCGTCACGCATGAATAACCGACTCGACGCGTTAGAACACCCACTAGCAGCATTAGTACACTTTTTCGTGTCCTTAATGTTCTCGAATGCGTAATGTCGCAATGATAAATCACTGTTTCCACTCGCAAACGCAGCAAAACCTTGCCTTTGCGCTAACTTACACACCCCCGTGTCATAAGCCAACATGAGCAGTGTTATTGAAGCTGTTGAACTTTGCTTTTGTACATAAATAACATGTGATTTATCATTGCATGACAAGACTCAATGTCATTATAACTGCTAGCGTCTGCGAACCACGCACAATTAGCCTCTATTAGTTCATACGCATTTAGTATTTTAGTTTGCTTTCTGTCGACTGTGTAATGCTTTAGAGCCCACTTACGCTGCCGCCTTCTTTCAGTACTTGGGGTTCGACTGCCTGAGCTGGACGAAGACGACCTCCGCCTATGGGTGCACCGGGGGCGTGGTCAGACCTACACCTCCCCTGTCCTTTGACGTGATGTCCAGCTGCCGCAGTTCGTCTTCCACCTCCTCCTGACGCTGCAACAATGCTGCCACCCGCCACTTCTTTTCCAACCCGTCAACCTTGTCCCTCAAGCCTTGTTTGTCCTCCGACCCCGTGTCAGCCACCGCACCCCCTGTCGACGCATGCACTTCTTTTTTCACCTCTGTCGCCATATCGGTCTCCAGTTGCGGGTGTGCACACATAGCTCTCTTTGTTGCAGACCTACTTTCAGGGCATAACTCATTTACCGGTAACTTATGTTTCTGCCCATATGGGCCGCAATAATCTGTAATAGGCTGCATAGGCTGTATAGGCATAGGCATGGGAGTGCAGTGTCACCCCTTGCTGTCAGAGCCGGCTAAAAAAAAACTTGTTTTTGCACGCGGTCTGTCAGGAGTCCGAGTGAGCACTCTTGGTCGGCAACAGGGTAACCCCAGAATTAATCAACCTAATTATGGACAAATATAAAACAGGTAAATTAGCCAAAGCAAGCGAGCGACTACTAGACATAGAAAACTACCATAAAGCAAGAAATCATAGCCATAAATCAGTGAGAAAAGCCAAAAGAAGGTACACTGTCAAACAAGACCAGCAATAGGGAAAAAACTCACACAAATTCTGGAACAATGTGAAAATACTAATACCAAATAATAAAAATAAAGAATGGATTACCCTTTACAACAACAAGGGGATGGAAATCAGCAACAACGATACTGCTAATATAAAGAACAAACATTTTTCTACCATAGGCAATAAACTATCCAAACAGTTCAACACAAACTGGACCACGAAAGCGTCACAATTAAACACAGACGTTGGAGATTACACAACCACAATAAAAGAGATAAGTGAGCTCATAAAATCAATTGATTGCAACAAGCCTTCGGGCATTGAAAATACCTCAAGCATAGTATTGAAAGATGCATTAAGATGCATACCAGATGTTATATGTGAGCTATACAACAAATCGTTCACAGAAGGTACTTATGTGGACTGCTGGAAACTAGCCAAAGTAACACCGCTCCACAAAGGAGGGGATAAACAGGTACTGGGAAACTATAGACCGATCTCCATACTCCCACTGCCTGGTAAACTAATGGAAAAAATAATGCATAGACATATTATGGACCACCTAAACGAACACAAAATATTATACAGTAAACAGGGCGGTTTCGGAAAATACCACTCGACAATAAAATCAATTGCTAACTTAATAACTGATATTGCAAACAGTATCAATAAAAAGAACCTAGTGGGTGCAGCGTTCATAGACTTCAACAAAGCTTTTGACATGGTGGACCACCCTATCCTAAGGAGCAAACTAACCCAAATGGGAATAACGGGAGTAACAGGAAAATGGCTAGCGAGCTATCTAGAAAACAGTAGAATGCACCACAATAAATGCACCACAATAAATGGATCCATATCCAATGAGGAAAAGATAACTTGCGGAGTACCCCAAGAGTCAGTCCTGGGGCCACTTCTCTTCCTCATATATATTAATGATCTAAACAACTGGCTAGAAATTGAAAACATCCAACTATATGCAGATGACACTGTGGTATATGCTGCAGGCAAAACAACCGAAGAAATAGAAATGAAACTGAATCTAACACTAACAAAACTAATCGAGTGGTGCCAACTAAATATGATAACCATAAACAACAGCAAGTCAAAAACAGCACTATTTGGTACCAGGCTAACAAGTAACGAGAAAATAAAGTGTCTTCTGGGAAACACCGAACTAGAACAAGTAGACAACTACCGATATCTGGGAGTGGATCTAGACAGACACCTAAATTATGACCTCTGCATAACAAATACTATCAAAAAAGTAAACCATAAAATATGGTTACTGGCTAAAATGAGATACTACATGACTGAAAGCATGGCAATTAAAATATATAAAGGCATGATCCTCCCCTACTTTGACTATGGCGATGTAGTATACATGGGAGGAAATACAAAACTATTAAACAAACTACAGGTGCTACAAAATAGAGCCCTCAAAGTATGCCTTCAAGTGAACAAAAGATATCCCACAATCGAATTACACAAAAAATGCAGTGCAACACTACTAACGAGTAGAAGGGAAACGCACCTCAAAATACTGGCACACCATTACACCACAAAACCAGGCTACACAGCAACCCCCCATCGGGACACCAGCCAAATGGCAGCCCCAGTGCTACTGACAGCAATAAGTAACACCAACATTTATGAGAGAAGTGTATTGGCCATGGCGGCACATGCCTGGAATAATCAACCCACACAACAACATGCAATCGAAAGCATGGACCACTATGAAAGGTCCTTAAAGAAAACATAATACACAACCACCTACTGAAGAAACAATATCTCACCTGATCTTGGGCGCAGTCACTGCTTGCTGTTTTCTGGCACAAAAAGCAAAAGACCGGCCAGAAAAGATGGTAGATATTACAAATACGGAAACTAGCCTACTAAGTACTAAGGAATTCGAAATGACTATCACCATATGGCGCAGTCCGTCTGGGTATGTGTACTGGCACAAACCAAAGCAGAACCAGGCAGGATACGGTCATGTATCCGAATCACCCTGAAATACAACATGGCTAACCATACAACACAGCCATCCCACCTAGTCGCAGTCCTGAGGGGTCCAGGGGTGTTCTGGCACACTGGTGTACTATCTAAGGACAGGGCATGGGTGAAAGGATGCTGTAACAAACCACAATGGGATGGGATCCACACTCCAAGCATCGGCGGCAATATATTAGGCCCAAATCTATTCAATGTGATCATATTTAACAGAATTACATATGCAATAAGTGAAGTTTTATCAATTTAACCCTAAATTCGAACCATTATTAATGCTGTCGCCGCATTGGCGGTGTAATTCATATTGTCGAATCGATGAATATAAACTAAACAAACCGCCGCTGCCGTGACGTCGATATCCATACTGGCATAACGCCAGCGGCAATGTTTTACCCCCAAATCTATTGAATACGATCATATTTAACAGAATTACATACTCAAATCGTGAAATTTCATTAAATTAACCCTAAATTCGAAGCAATATTAACGTAGCAGCTACATCGGCGGCGTTATTCATATTGTCGAATCGACGAATGCAAACAGGCACAGAGGGATTTCCCAAATCTATAAATAACTACAAGGGTAGCTACCTCCTCACTGCTTTGGCTCCATGCATACCCCGTGACACATTTCTCACCCCCGGCGATAGCTACCCCGAACTCGGTCCTTACCACCGGGGGCGATAAATGATTCTTCATGCATACGGGCCCTGGGCTCTATCTCTCTCTACCTCTCTCTCTCTCTCTCTATATATATATATATATATATATATATATATATGTATACGTGCCTCATATTCTACCAACCGACGGTATAGTGTTTAATTGTTTGTTGGAGTTTTACGTCCTGGCAACATCTGAGGTGATAGGAGGATGGGTACCGACTTGTGACAGTGCGACTTTATAGTGCTGACCCACTGGAAGACCAGGCTGCCGACACTATGACCCGATTTCCCACTCATTTCCCATTATCCTGATACTGAGCTAACCAGTCCTATCGTAGTAATCTAGCCTACCGGGCTGGGTTTGGTTGTTGTTGTTTTACATCCTAGCAACATCTATGGTGATATCAGGACGGGTACCGACTTGTGACAGTGTGCACTCATGGCGACTGGCCCACTGAGAAACCAGGCCGCCAGCACCATGACCTGATATCCCACTCAGTCACATTATCCTGAAAATGATCCAACCAGTCCTTGTCCTATCATAATAATGCCGAGCGCAAGGTTAGGAAGTGACCAGGATTCGAACCCACAAACTCATGGGTTCGGGTCTCGAGATCTCCCAAAAGAGAAGACGGACGCTCAACTCATTCGGCACCGGGCTGGGTAGTGAAAAGTATATTTTATAAGTCATTGGTTTGACTAGACTGGGAATCAGACTCCTGACCTTCCACAAGGGAAGCCTGCGCTCTCCCGATTTGTCATGAGTGTCATGAGTGTGCAGTGTCACAAATACACATCCTTAGATGTAGCCAAGATGAAAAAACTACAACAAACAAACCTAGTCTGGCGCTGAGCGTTACTAGAATAAGGTGTTCTCTGTGGCGGAGTGGTTAGAGTGTCTGACATTTTTCTAGGTCAGACTCCTAATCCGAAGGTCTGTGGTTCGATGCCCTGTGCCCCCACCTCTGCCAATTTGGATGTCCACCACTGTGTATAACTTACAGCATCATCAAAGGCCGGTTGCTCTCATACCATGTCTATGTGGTGTGGGAGGTTAAAAATCCCTTGGGTCGCTTTCTATCGACAAACTGTCTAATGGTGAAAACAAGTCTATTCAGACTTATCCATAATAGGCAGTATAAATCTTCAACAACAAAAGGGCATGAATGATACGATTCAGTGAGCTAGTGGGGCATGGTGCTGGCGATCCGGTCTTCAAGTTGCATGGTACTTTACATGTTGCTAGGAGGCAAAACCCAAACAAGAAAAGCGTCACACAGTGACACACCAAACGCATCATATTTCCCATCACTAATTACTCAACCAGAGCTTATTCATAGTTTACAGTTGCATAGATATGATATGTGTGTATAAATTCCTCCAGTGTGCGTGGCGCGAGTGGCCCGCCAATTAGCCCGACAGCTGGTGGGGTGGGGGGGGGGGGGCGGTCACCACCCATGCGCCAAAGAGGAAGAGATATATACAGTATATGGTCCCTTTCCATTTATACTCGTATAATGCGTTATACATCAAATATATATATATATGTATAAAGTATTATATATATATGTATAAAGTATGTAGTCATATATATATATAAAAAAAAAATATATATATATATATATATATATATATATGACTACATACTAGTAACTTAGATAGTTGTACGATGAGGTAATTTGAAGTTACCAACATTCTTGGCGCTTACGTGTACATGCTACCTTTTGCAGACAGATGGTGCCCTCCGGCGGCTCCCGCAGGAACTATCCAGGTGGAGAGTGCTTTGTCCCACCGCCACCGCCACCTCACCACCTACCGCTACACCTACCGCCCACCTCCTCTGCCCCCCCCCCTCCGCTCCGCTCCCATTCCTCCCACAGCCACCTCCACACAACCCCCCACCCCACCCCTCCCTCATCCACCTCCACTCAAACGCCAACACAAGCAACGGGTGGCGGTTTGTACGCAACCACACCAGTTGCGGTATCTCACCCTGCGCCGCTGTCGGTTTCATTATACACCTCGAACCCAGCACAACACATCGCAAAATTAAAATCCAAAATTCAAGCTTACTTCCAGTCGAGCTCTTTTTTTTTTTTCTTTTTCTTTGTAAATGAATTTGATTCATATGTCATTCATCAATGTCCTAACAGTAACACTGGTCTTCCAACCGAGAGTGGCATGGTTATTTACAATGTTATGAGGAGTGTAACATGTTACGCAAGTATTATTGAAAGCTAAGGCTAGTTGATTCGTTGGTGAAACGGTCCGGTGGGACGTTGAAGCCGACGTGGTTTATGCAGCACTATGCTGCTTTGATGTTTTGTGCAGCCCGGCGCTGCTTTGATGTGTCCGGGCAGCACCCACCAGGCTCCAGCAGCACGGCTGGGCCTTGTCGCCTCCACGCGACACTGTATCTGCATTCATTCGGCAGGAAATTTGCTTGAGACGGACGTGTCAGCTACGCTACTACAGGAGCTTGCGCTGCCACGTAGGAGTGCCACGTCTAAGGCACTACACAAGTGGGAGGAAGATTGCGTGGGCAATCGAACTGGAGGGTGCACACTGCTAGCGGTGCACAATGGGTATCGATCTGTGTCAAGGCTGTGGGGACGAGCACGAGGCACCACGTGGTGCGAAATGCAAAGTTGTCAAGGCAAAGGTATCGAGACGTATGGTGAAAAGTGAACCGTTGGGGGAGGAAAACAGGGACGATACAGGAAGTGTGGAGGAGGCAGTCGATAAGATGCGATGCATGGCGATCGGCGGTGGGAATGAAAAAGATGATCCTGTGAGTAAACCGATCTGTGTGATAGATGTCGAGCCGGATGAAGAGGAGATAGAACTGCGGCGCAGACTGGCGCAAAGAGTGCGTGATAAACGCAAGGCGAGATTGAGGGCGGAACTAGAAAAGGACACTAGTTCAGAGGAAGACGAGATGTCAGAGAGCCGATCAAGGAAAAAGAGGAGGGAGAAGAAGAAGAAGAGAAAGACGCGGAAGAGCAGTAGACGGCGACAGGAGACAGGAGACAACGATTCAAGCCCGAGCAGTGGTTCGTCGAGTACCTCGACGGAATCTTCGGACACGGATAGCAGCACAGAACGCAGTAGGGAGCGCCGGAGGCGCCGGCGCAAGAAACGCAGTAAGTTTGCCCTGGATAAATATACAAAAGGGAGAAAAAATGTAAAAAACGTGAACTATAATGAACTTATGTACGCTGCGTGTGTGTGGGGCTCCAAGAGGGCAAAAAAGGCAGGCATGGATGTTGAGGCACTGATGGGTTATCTAGGACACTTAGCCTACATGTGCATGCATGCTACTACCAATAACTACTCGGATGAGGCGTATAGGGGCTATGACATGGCGATACGGGAGAAGGCGAAGGAGAAAGGGCTGCGGGCATTCAAAATGGGCGACAACGGTTTGTCTCTACTGCACTTTAATATGGACAATTCCAAATCATACAAGGAGGTGCGGAAGCCTAAGGGCAACCACAGTAAGGAAAGTGAAATCAGGGGAAGTGCGCAGCATAAGGTGAAAGGTGCGTGCTTCGCACACAACTACAACAAGGACGGCTGTAGGCGTGAGAAATGCTCGTGGGATCATCACTGCTTAACGTGTCGCAGTAAGGCTCATGTGGCCGAAGCATGCCCGCAGAAGAAATATTGACTGTCGGAAGGCGGTTACAGTAAGGGCGGCATGAATGAGGAAGGCGCCGAGGTAGCTCGCGCCAGGAACGGGACGGCATCGGCCGGGGGGGTTACATCGGTAATCCCCTTGAAGTTACCGCCATCGGGCGGCTAAATGACTGTACAAACGGGGGATGCGAAATCGACGCGGCTAATCTAACCACAGGGATTAGCACAGGAAGCCACGACGGCGACCAAAGGGAAGCGGTGGTGATGGAAGGAGAAACAAAGGTAGAGGCCAGTGCTGCACACACACACCCGGGCAGGGATCTCGTGCTTGAGACTGCCGCCGGGGAAGACAACAACAAAGGGACAGGCGCAAACAAAGGCCGGGGGGGCGTGCGCATCTATGATAGCTCTGATGTATCGCACCCGGAGTTAGCTACCCGTAACGAGGACTGGTTCAGGGTAATTGGCCCGGAACCAGCCCGCATGGAGAGTGGTGAATTAGTATGCACCCTATGGGTAGTGGACAGGGAGTGTCGCTATAGCTGGACTGAACACTACATTGACATATTCAACGCTTGTATTAGGGGTTATTGTGACTGTGTGTAATGTATCGATGGGGCGCTGGCCCAATTAAAACCTTGTCGTATGTTCTCAGAATGCTTTTGTAGGGGCGATGTGGATCCTGAGTGGGAATACGTGTTGTGGGGTGCCTGTTTCGGTTTCAGGGTAATCGATGAAGCGTGCGACAGCAGATACAATAAAGCCAATTATGGCTCTATAACTAAGGGCGAGGTCAGGGTAGCAATGTGTGGGAGGTTGCAATCTGAGCTTGATGAACAAATGTTGACTATTGTTGATAAACCATGTGTCTGTATTCATGGCCTAGGCGCGGTGCCTAAGGGGCATGACGATTTCAGAGCCATAGTGGACTGCTCTAGTCCAGAGGGCATATGTGTCAATGACCACACCGACGGCTGTCGGGCAAACTTTTGTTACAACTCGGTGGAATCAGTCACGGATATACTCCAGGTAGGGGACTATATAGCCACGGTAGATATAAGTAATGCCTATAGGGCAGTGAGCATCCACCCTACATCCAGGGAGAAGCAGGGGCTGGCATGGGACTTCGGGGGAGGCACGGTCTACCTCCGTGATAACCGCTTATGCATGGGTCTGAGCAGCAGCCCATACGTATTCTCCAAAGTGAGCGATATGGTAGTTCGTTGTATGGTAAGAGAAGGCTACACCTGCTGCATTAACTACCTAGATGACTTCTGCGTGGTAGCACGCACGGAGGGAGAATGCAAGGCTGCCCAGCGGGTGCTGGTAAGTATACTGCGTAGGCTCGGGTTTTACGTTAGCTATAAAAAACTAGTGTGCCCAAGTCAGACGATACGGTTTTTAGGCATTGACATAGATTCGGTATTGATGGAGTTAAGACTCCCTGCTGACAAACTAGGAAAGTTACAGACACTTCTGACCTGGTTCCTACACAAACGGAAGGCATCAAAGAAAGAACTAGAAAGCCTGGCGGGGGTGCTGGCGCACTGCTGTAAGGTGATCCACGGTGGAAGAACCTTCTCCCGGCGTGTCTATGATCTAGTGGCATCAGTGAATAAAAGCACGCACAAGGTTAGGATAAACAACGAATTTAGGTTAGACCTGAAATGGTGGGTGGAGTTCGCCAGCTCCTTCAACGGGAAAGCCAAGATAATCAAACCATGCGACCCATGTATCTCAGTGTACAGTGACGCGTCGTTGGCAGGGTTCGGGGCTACGCATGGGGAGGACTGGTTGGCTGGCGCCTTTAACACCAAGGGGGGAAGGCAGTTGGGTAAGTGGCTGGGTCACCACTATGCGGAAGCGAAGGACGGGGGCTGCAGGACGGAGAACATTAACGTGTTAGAATTATGGCCAATCCTGGTGGGGGTGCGTAGGTGGGGCCATCTCTGGGAAAACAGGACAGTGATATTCGTGACTGATAACACCCAGGTAAGGGCAGCTCTCAACTCTGGCAGAAGTAAGAATAAGACCACTATGACCTGGCTGAGACTGATATTCTGGTTGTCGATAAAACATAACTTCAATGTTCAATCAGTATACATAAATACACGAGACAACGTAATATGTGACAGCCTAAGCAGGCTGGACGCGTACAAAAACATTGCGCGCATACGAGACGCAGACTCAGCCAGGGCGATGTGCTGCCATGAACTTTTCTCATGTTGATTGCAGATTGGGGACGGCTAAGGCGGGAGTGTGCGCGATACGAGGACGCCTACCAAGCGGACTCGACGAAACTAACCAGATCTGTACAAATTAAAGCATATCTCGAGTTCTGTGAAATCTTTGCGGAGCAATTATCACCATATCCTTGCTCTACAGCTCAAACGTGTTTGTACATATCTTTCTTAGCGAGACGCCTGTGTTACAACTCAATCAGGCAATATCTGAGCGCCCTTAGCAATCACCTGAAAGATCTGGGCTTGGGGGCCGTCGATTATACTAGCCATAGACTAAAGAAGTGCTTGGCCGGGATCCGTCGGATCCTGGGTGACAGTCCAAGGCAGGCAGCGCCCTTACTACCAAAACAACTCCGGGTGATATTTAGCCTGATGCTGGATACGAAGGGGCACGTAGCGCTGAGGGCGGCTATGTTGGTCTCCTTCAGGGCTTTACTACGTAAGTGTCATGTATCAGAGTCCGATGCTTCACTAATAAGATCCGATTTCGCATTTTATGAATGGGGCATGATGGTGACGGTCCGGAAGTCAAAAACGATACAGTACAGAGAACGGGTCCATCTAATCCCGGTATCGAAAGTCGCAGATCGGGCGCTGTGCGCAGTCTACTGGGTGAAAAAACACTTCCGGGATGTAGAAGCGGGGGGAAACGCCCACGCATTTAGGCTGCCCATGGGTGAGACCTCGGTATCAATGCCCTATTCGTTCTACTTAGCGGCAATAAGGATACTATGTGCACGGGCGGGTATGAATCCCAGTGAATTCTCCACTCACAGCTTGAGGCGGGGTGGTGCCACCTTTCTACGACTATCTGGCGCCTCAGTGCTCGAAATAAAAGAAAGGGGCGATTGGAAATCGGACGCGGTGTTCGAGTACCTGAAGGCATCTCTACAAGAGAGACTATCAAGGGACCTGAGGGTGGCCACCATATTGGCCGGTAGATAATCATTAGCTGGTTTGGTGGGTTTGGGCCTTTTAGAGGTACCAGCCAGAGGAATGACTCATCCAACTACATATATATCAATGTCTTTGCCTTGTTTGCATATATGCCTTTGACTTGTTTGCTACGGCGCGTATTAATAATGAGGAGTGTAACATGTTACGCAAGTATTATTGAAAGCTAAGGCTAGTTGATTCGTTGGTGAAACGGTCCGGTGGGACGTTGAAGCCGATGTGGTTTATGCAGCACTATGCTGCTTTGATGTTTTGTGCAGCCCGGCGCTGCTTTGATGTGTCCGGGCAGCGCCCACCAGGCTCCAGCAGCACGGCTGGGCCTTGTCGCCTCCACGCGACACTGTATCTGCATTCATTCGGCAGGAAATTTGCTTCATAAATAAACGGAGGGGCCTTTTAGAGGTACCAGCCAGAGGAATGACTCATCCAACTACATATATATCAATGTCTTTGCCTTGTTTGCATATATGCCTTTGACTTGTTTGCTACGGCGCGTATTAATAATATACATGTACATGGTTTTTAAGCCCAACATTCCGCAGGGGAATCCTGCGCTCTACCGATTCGACCACTTCGTCCAGTAGGCTTATTGCTTCCGGAAGTGCCCCGATGGGTGTCTAGTGCGGTTCTCAGAAACTTGTAGGGGTGCTACATCCTAGCAACATCTAAGGTCATATGATGACGATCTCCTACTTGTGACAGTGCTCACTCACGATGACTTTATAGTTTTGCCACCCCACTGGGAGACCAGACTGCCAGCACCATGACCAGATATCCCACCCAGTCACATTATCCTGACACCGAGCCAACCAGTCATTGCTTGGCCAGGTAGCGACAAGTATCAATGTTGTAAGCCACTGCTGTTCTCAGAATCGCTAGAAGTATGGCGTATACGTTAAGTACGCTGCAGATATGGCCAACATACATTGGAAGTAGTTTAGGAGTACGTTAGGCATCCGTTGGCAGTACGCGGACTGTACGTGGACTGCACATTCCCACCGGCTAAATGTAGGACTGATGTGTAGCAACGTATTCCAACATATCCCTAATGTACTCCCAACATACACCAACGTATCCGAAACATACACACAGCATACATTCAAAGTATGAGCCACACATCGACACACGTTGGACATTTCGAGCATGCACAATATTTTTTCGGAGCCTCGACACACGGCGACGTAAGATGACGTATAACGATGTACCCGAAACGTGCCCAACGTATGCCCAACATATACATGCCATAGGACGACGTATGCTGATGTGTTGGTCGAAAATCACATACGTCAGCATATGCTAAAGCTATACATCGTAGTGTGACAGCCCCTTTACTTCGTTGTTGATAGAGTATTCATATATCCAGTGATGCATCACACAATGAGCCTACTTACATAGGCGCTTATACAGACCGGTGAACCTGGTGACTCATTCATGCGTGACATCCCCATCTGGTCCCCTCTCCAGACCCAGACCTAATTCACATTGTCACATACTTTGGATGTTGTCCTTCGTCGTCTCCACCCTCCCTCATGTCCCTCACAGACCCCCCCCCCCCACACACACACACCTCCCACTGTCTGGCAGCCTTACCTTCGTCTTCCCCTAATCCACCATTGCCTGGGCCAAACACACTTTCACGATAACCAATCACTTGTCTCAGCCACCACCACCTACCAGTACCACAACCACCTCCCACCTCATCTACCAGTACCAACACCTCCTCCCACCTCATCTACCAGTAGCACCACCACCTCCCAACTCATCTACCAGTACCACCACCTCCCACCTCATCTACCAGTACCACCACCTCCTCCCACCTCATCTACCAGTACCAAAACCTCATCCCACCTCATCTACCAGTACCACCACCTACCAGTACCACCACCTCCTCCCACCTCATCTACCAGTACCACCACCTACCAGTACTACCATATCCTCCCACCTCATCTACCAGTACCACCACCTCTCCCACCTCATCTACCACCACCACCTACCAGTACCACCACCTCCTCCCACCTCATCTACCAGTACCACCACCACCTGCCACCTCATCTACCAGTACCACCACCTCCTCCCACCTCATCTACCAGTACCACCACCTCCTCCCACCTCATCTACCAGTATCACCACCTACCAGTACCACCACCTCCTCCCACCTCATCTACCAGTACCAGCACCACCACGTCCCACCACGTCCCCCCACCACCTTATCCCACCTCGTCTACCACCACCACCACCTCCCACCATCACCGTCTCCCATCTCATCTACCACAACCACCACCTCCCACTTCATCTACCACCACCTTCCACCACCTTCCACCACCATCCATCACCACCCACCACCTCCTCCCACTTCTTCTACCACCACCTCCCACCATCACTTCCCACTTCATCTACCACCACCTCCCACCACCTCCTCCCACTTCATCTACCACCACCTCCTCCCACTTCATCCACCACCACCTCGCACCACCTCGCACCACCTCCCACCACCTCCCACCACCTCGCACCACCTCCCACCACCTCCACCACCTCCCACCACCTCTCACCACATCCCACCACCTCACCTAGGTTCCACCACCTCCTACTGTATCCCCAATCTCCTCTACCTCCCCACCTCTCCTGACCTACCCTTAATTCCACCATCTCCCCCCACCTCCCCTTACCTATCCTTACTACCAACCCCTCATCCACCTCTCCTTACCTATCCTTACTACCAATACCTCACCCACCTCTCCTCACCTCCCAACACGTCTACTACCTCCTCCAGCTCCCCTCACTTGAGTCAAAACGAGGCTGATTGCGCAAATAAGTGGCTGCAGAATTACATTCTAATCATTTCACTACTTTATTTCAGACAACACTCAGAAGAGGGCATCATCATCATCATCATCATGCTGTCGGTCTTGATGCGACAAAGACTGCTTTCATTATTTGACTGCCGCTCTCCATTTAGCTCTCTGCTGTGAGAGTGATGTCCATGAGTCGGTCTTAATGTCTCTCAGCTTCAGGTTTCTCTTGATGGTATCCTTGAACCGGAGACGAGGGTGCCCTCTCTTTCTCTAACCAGAAGATAGTTGAGAGTAGAAGATCTGCTTTGGTAGCCTGTCTGATTACATCTTCATGAGGTGTCCAGTCCACCGGAGATTCTTTTTGATCGGAAGATCTTCCATAGAGGGCAGCCCCATCCGTTCGAGTATTTCCTTATTTGTCACTTACATTTCATGAAAGCTGCCTGCGAAAGTGTTCAAGTACTGCTGGTTTATGCAAGTTACCAGTGGCACTCTCTCGGGGAGCAAATAGAGCTTTCCTACCAGCAAGAACATGTCCAGACAGGCGCAAAACTATTTGTCCTTGCAGTGGCTGGTCGGGAGATGTTGGGAGATCCATACATCAACCGCCCTTGATGCTGCCACAGTGACATGGTTTTCTGTTCAGGGTTTGCTCCCTTAGCCTTCGGTTCTGTCAAGAACCTGTACCATAAGGCAGTGGTTTACAACTCTGCAGGGCAGGGGCATCAAACTCCCTGAGGTATTGCAATACCTGCATACCAGGAGAAGACATCAGAAGAGGCCATGCATACACTTATTAAAGAGGCACACATATAATATATATAATGGAAAATACGCGAACATAAAGTTAAACAGGAGAGAGGTGTATTAAAGACATTATTGTTATGCAATAAAATGCATAATATAATATCAGTCTAATAAAACAGGATGATAATAAAAATTAAATATCATATTATGCATATTTATGGATGTATCTAACCATTATGGCCTCAACATGATATGTCACACGTCACAGGCATTTCAAGCATTATCTAAAAATTAACCTGGTTTGTGAAGTCAGCCTCGTTCTGGTATCAATATTAGCAATCGCGATAGGAGGCTCTAAAACTACAAGTTGATTCCGCGATCATGCGTAACGCCCTCACCCCCACTCCCGCCTTCCCAATGACATCAATTAAATGAGAGGAGAGTGGTCTGAGTGGAGGTGGCGGTGGTGGTGATGGGGGCGGGGGTGGGGGTGCGGTGGGTGTGTGAGTGTTGGTGGGGGGGGGGGGCTCTCCTAGCTCTCAGGTCACAGGTGTAAAAAGAGCGCGTCGCAATCACCGGTGGAACGCTGGAGAGCCGCGTCCCGGAAATTGGCGTCGGTTTGTCGGTGTTTTGGTTGGCAGATGGGGCCAGCCTCAAGTAACTAGCACATGTAATGCGTTATCCATCAAATTAACCAGCCGGCGGCGACACGATGCTATTTGTTAGCAGGATTCCGTGACACAAATATATCTCCGTTGTGTTTTAGTCAAGTCGACATGTATTTAGAAATCGCTTAAGGTTTGATGTGGGTGTGGGTGTGGGTTGTGGGTGTGGATGTGGGTGTGGCTGGCGGTTTGGGTTTGGGTGTGGATGTGGATGTGGGTGTGGGTGTGGGTGTGGGTGTGGGGTGTGGGTGTGGGTGTGGGTGTGGGTGTGCGTGTGGGTGTGGGTGTTGGTGTTGGTGTTGGTGTGGGTGTGGGTGTGGGTTGAGGATGTGGATGTGGGTGGCGGTGTGGGTGTGGGTGTGGGTGTGGGTTTGGATTTGGGTGTGGATGTGGATGTGGATGTGAGTATGAGAGTAGGCATGGGTGAGGATGTGAGTATGAGTGTGAGTATGTGTGTGTAGTTGTGGGTGTGGCTTAATGTGGGTGTGGATGTGGGTGGGAGTGTGGAACTGGGTATGAGTGTGAGTATGAGAGTAGGCATCGGTCAGGATGTGAGTATGAGTGTGTGTATGTGTGTGTGTAGTTGTGGGTGTGGATGTGGATGTGGGTGGGAGTGGGGGTATGAGTGTGGAAGTGGGTATGAGTGTGAGTATGGGTCTAGGTGTGGCTGTGGGTACGAGTGTGAGTATGGGTGTGGGTGTAGATGTGGGTGTGGCTTAATGTGGGTGTGGATGTGGGTGTGAGTGTGGATGTAGATGTGGGTATAAGTGTGAGTATGGGTGTGGGTGTAGATGTGGGTGTGAGTGTGAGTATGGGTGTGGGTGTAGATGTGGGTGTGAGTGTGAGACACCTCGTTGTATTTGACTATCCATACACAAATAGTTGTATTAGGTGTGTGCTGAATTTTGCATTATTCTTTTAAAAATTGGAATATATCAGTTTAGACTAGGTGCGCCTGTGCTGCCGTTGATGTGAGCCCTTCCATATGAGTCCCATGGATATGACCTCCTGGGAGCTGAGCCGATGGAGTTGAGCCGATGGAGTTGAGCGCATGGATTTGAGCGCATTGATTTGAGCCACAGCTTCACAGATATGTTCTTCTATGACCTTGTGATTGAGGTCAAAAGAGGTCATACAGACCCAATACTCCCACTGTTCTGCCACGACGCTCACGCACCCAGGCTCTCACATCTCTGATCCTGTATCCATGGTTACGCATCCGCGCCCCGAATGCCCATCCGTGATTGCACACCATGCTTCATTCATGTGTGACCTCTCCCTCTCTGTGATGCGCATTGGGCTTAGCTTCAGATCAGGCTATGGGGTTGGGGGGCCACTTCCGGTGTGATCATTGAGGGATGATAACCCGGCCTTGCCGTCGGTCGGCGGTATCAGCCGTTGTTGACAGTGGCGTTGCCAGTGGCAGTGGCAGTGGCAGTGGCAGTGGTAGTGGCAACGACAGTGGCAGTGACATTGACATTAAAGGAGCCCATATGCTATAGAGCGCCGTGTAACACCCCAGTCACACAAGGCTTGTAACCACTTGCCACAACTTGCCACCACTTGCCACCACTTGCTACCACTTGCCACCATTCTGGTCGCAATGAGGTTATTGATGCCACACCTGAAACCCCTTGCGACTAAAATGAAAAATAGGGATCTGTGATCAGTGAAGACCAAAATACCCTTTTCGCACTACTTGCGGCCATCTGCGACCACCTCATACCATCTGCGACTAACTGCGACCAGCTGCGACCATATGCGACCATCTGCGGCCATATGTGGCCATCTGTGACCATGTGCGACCATTTGAGACAATATGTGGTGATCTGCGACCATCTGCAACCATCTGCGCCATCTGCCGCCATCTGCCACCATCTGCAAGCATCTGCCACTATATGCGACCATATGCGACCATCTCCGACTATCTCGGACGGACCAACTCCGACTATCTGTGACCATCTCCTACCATCTTCAACGATATCCGACCACCTGCGACCATCTGGCACCATCTGTAACCATCTGGAACTATCTGGCGCCATATGCGACCATATGCGACCATATGCGACCTATGCGACCACATGCGACCATATGCGACCATATGTGACCATATGCGAATATATGTGGTCATCTGCGACCATCTGCAACCATCTGCCACCACCTGCCACCATCTGCCACCATATGCCACCATCTGCGAGCACCTGCTACTATATGCGACCATATTCGACCATTTCCTCCAGAGTGCGACGCGAGGGGGCGCCCGCCCGGCAATTACCTGACAGGTGGGGGGGGGGGAGGTCCACCAATGCGCTCGAGGAAATATAGGATGTACATGTTACCCTTGCTTTTATACTCGCATAAAGCATTATACAGTCAAGATATTGTGACTGAGTGGGATATCGGATCATGGTGCCGGCGGCCTGATTTCCCAGTCGAGCAGTCGGTTTCTTTACGCCGTGTCGGGAGCATAGGCCATATTCACGGCGAGAATTGTTTGTTTTTTATTCAACCATCGCCTTTACATATAATGTAAAAGCATACAATCAGTTAGGTGTCAATAGACAATTATTAATTTTTAAAAGCCCAAAATCATATAATTAAATAAAATAGATGAAAGAATTAATTAATAACTCTTGAGATACTTGAAGTAAAATCATGCAAACTTAATGTTGGTGTGCTGTTGAAATGCTGGACACCCTAAGATTCAGCAGTGACAAGATCTCTTAAATTGACTCAGAATTCCTTTCTAAGCAGGAACAAATGATAAATAAGCAAAGCAGCAATGAAGTTAGATATGTTTAATAAAATCTGAGTGAGTGCTTGGGTTGGTTTTTTTAATTGATGAAATCGGAGTATTACAATTTTAAGTTTAAGAGGGGAAAAAAAAAAATATTAAAGTTGCATAGTCCGATGGTTTTGAATTTCTGTATTTTTTCTGAGATAAATATATTATATCGATCACTAGTGTCCACTTTACATTAGTTCAAAGTAACTTTTATTTTATATGGTAAACTTTTGAGATATTTTGAGTGCAAACATGGAAAATTAGTTTTGGCAAGCATGCCAGAACTCTGACACCATAGACTTCTGCAGTAACAGGTTCTGTTAAATTGACTCAGTATTGCATTCAACGCAGAAACAAATGCTTAATAAGCGCATCGGTATCTAAGTTAGATATGTAAAATCAAATCTAGATAATTGGTTTGGTTTTGAAAATTTGATATTTCATCAGACTATGTCGCTTTAATATATATAGGCAGGACGGCGAATTGTTAGTAGGGCTCTTTACTTCCCCTTGTGGTGGTTGTGGCATGCCGAGATAGCCTACAGGTAGCAATAAGCATTAGTTGACGACCACTATGGGTCTGCGTGTTATGTATGGTCAATACCGCCTCGGGTGGGTGGGAGGCGGCCGAGCTTGGGTGGGGCATGGGTGACGGCTGGTGGGAGAAGGTGGTCAGTGGAGGTGGCGGGGGGGGGGGGGGGAGCTGGCCGCGAGGGGGCGCAATCGGTGCCGTTCCGTGCAGGCATCCCGGAGGCCATCTTACACCTCAGACAATGGCTACCGACCAAAAGCACCCCCCCCCCTCCTCCCCCATCAACCGCTATCTGCCGATCTCTCGGACCAGCCCCAGAATTCATAGCGAGCTTGGAACATTTAATAGGACTTCTTAATGATTCATGATCGGCGTTACTTTCTCTCTCTCTCCTGTCGCAATCCTTTAATGAAGGCTGTGGTGTTCTCCCTCCTCCCCCTCTCCCATTCTCTTCCTGTTTCCCCCCACCCTCACCCTTCCTCATCTTTTCATATCTTCCTCTCTCCATCTCTCCCTCTCTCTCCCTCTCAACCTCCCCGCTCTCCCTATTCCTCCACCCCTCAACCTGTCTCCCTCTCCCCCCCCCCCTCTCCCTCGCCCTCTCCCTCTCTCCCCTCTCAACCTTTCTCCCTCTCACCCTTCCCTCTACTTCCTCGCCCTCTCTCACCCCCTCTCCATCTCTCCCTCCATATCTCCCTATCTCCTTTCTTCACCACCCCACCTCCCCCTCTCTACCCTCCCCTCATTCTCTTTCTCTGTCTATCCCGCTCACCCACCTAAACACCCACCGCAAATCCCTCCGCCCCAAACCACCAAGCACCCTCTCCTCCCATCTTCCCCCCCCCCCTCCATGCTTCTCTGAGCTCTTATATGTCTCACCCTCCCCCCTCTCCCAATCCCCGCCCCCCCACCCATTCTTTCTCTGAGTTTCTTCTCTCTCACCCTCCCCTTTCTCCCAATCCCCCCCCCCCCATTCCTTCTCTGAGTTTCTTCACTCTCACTCCCCTTTCTTTCCCCCCCCCCCCATTCTTTCTCTGATGTCCTTCTCTTTCAGCTGCCCCTTCTCTCCCCACTCCTCTCCCGCTCTCACACCCTCACCCCCCCCCCCCCCACCCACCCACCCACAATCTTCCACTGGCTACAAATCAACAATTGCGTGCCCGCTGAAAACCCGCCAAATACCGGTTGCCGATCGATACGTGTCACTCAACTAGGAGGGCAATCGCGTGAGGAAAAACGGTTACTGTCAGCCACTGAGGGCATCACATGCTTTATTCCACCCACACAACAGGCACTTACCTATATCGAGTCGGCCGCCTCAAGGTGGCTTGTTGTGTAGAGTGAAGGCCGGTGAGACTGAGAGGGGTGGGGTGGAATTTGTCACAAGCCGCGTAAGATGCTTATCGTGGCTAATTGGGGCCAAGCGCCTCATTTCTGTATGGCCTCTTGCATAATTATAACCCAGAATGGAACACTCACTACTGGCTGTCTATATGGGAGGATGGTGTGATTATGATGTAGACCTTTTCCACTGAGCATATGGCGCAGTGAGTTGCAAAGCATATTATTAGTTCTTCCAACTGCCACCGTATGGTGGAAATCCTCTATGACTATAAGTATAAGACTTTTTTTTAATTCATGGAGCTTGGCTGCAGTTGCATTGTGAACTGTTACCCACAATGTTAATGTTTGCGTTGGCGTCTGAGTGTGGGTTGGTTTTGAAAAGCCTATATCAGTTCCATGCACAGTGAGTGTAATGGTTGGTTGGTTGGTTGTCCTAGCAACATCTAAGTTCATATCAGGACAGGTACCGACCTGTAACAGTGCGCACTCATCATAGCAACTATATAGTGCTGCCCCACTGAGAGGGCAGGCCACCAGCACCATGACCCGATTTGCCACTCAGTCACATTATCCTGATACTGATCTAATCAGTTCTTGCCCCATCCTAGTAATGTTGAGCGCCAGGCTAGGTAATGGCATGTATCATTTTGGTAGGACATTGGTCTAACTCAACCGGGAATCAGTCTGCCGACCTTCAGCCTGGGAAGCCTGCGCTCTACCGATTCGGGTACTGAGTCCGGTATTATTTCATGTATATACAGTAAAACCTCTCTAATGGGGCTGTCACACTACGACGCTTCTCGCCGGCGACCCGTCAACGTGTGGTGTTTTTGGGCGATATTTGGTGAAATATGGAGAAGCGCTGGTGGCGCGTTATCGGCGCGTCGGTACACGTCGGTACACTATCTTGGACGGTGACGGTCGGTGGACAACGTCGGCGCGCGTTATTGGTCGCTGATTGTTTTGAACATGTCAAAAACTACCAGCGACCGGCAACGCGCGGGAGTAAATGGGTAAGAACGCTCGGAGGACGTTAGGCGCGCGTCGCGCTGCGTTGGACGCGCCGGAATAACGTTATGGGAATGCTAGGAAGACGGCGCGCGCGGGAGGGTCGTTGCTCATGCGTTCCGCAAACTAGGCCGCTTTTGTTTTACGCCCTAGCAACATTTAAGGTTAAATGAAGACGTCGTGCCAAACTTTTTTTTTTTTTTCCCCAGCGCGTCGACACACGTTGGCCGCGCGCGCATAACGCGCCGTGCTGACGCCGATCTTTTCCCCCAAACCGCCGAAAAGTTTGACGTTTCTCGACGCGCAAGATAGTACTTTCAACGCTGACGGGTCGCCGAGAGAAGCGTTGTAGTGTGACAGGCCCATAACCGACCACCTCCACAGATCGACCACTCTATTATATCGATCGCTTCATTTGGGACCCAACAATACCATTGTAAGGATATTCGAACTCTCTAAACCGACCACCTCCCTAAATGGACCACATAAAGTCGGTCCCATGGTCGGTCGATTTATAGAGGTTTTACTGTATATGCATTTATTATTCTAAATAATACATAATACATGCGCTTGTGTGGAGGCTCTGATCATCTAGACATATGTATACTTGCAGTATTGTTACAGATATTTTGTATGTCGGGTATACTGAAGAATAGCTATGAGAATTTATTGTGTGCGTATTATAACTATTCATAATATGTTCAACTGTCAAAGGCGTCCCTTTATCTTCTATAAAGCATCTCGTTTTGTTGTTGTTAATATTACTGACAAAGCAAGTATCACATGTGTGCCCTAATAGAATATATTATATGAACATAGCTAATGACAACTGTCAAAGGAATCATGCCTCCCTGTTCTTTATTCGATTAATAAATCACATACAACACATGTCTTTTATATGAAGCTATTGACAAATATAAAGTGTATTATTCCTCATTATTCCTTAAGATATTAATCAAGCGTGCGGGCCTTGTATGCTACAAAACCTAACAGTAATACATGGCGCCATATATATATATATATATATATATATATATGTAAATAATTTATTATGTGGATATTAATAACGGCAGCCCCTTAATGTTTCTCTCTAAACACCTTAACTTCCATATTTGTCACTTCGGAGCGGGCATTCTCTCCTCCCCCGCCCGCCTCCTCTGCACAGTGAGCCAACTTGCCTAGGCATATAAACAGTGGTATACACACATAAACTTATATACACCACTATATGGATAGTGATAAGCCCGTTATCGCATGTAATAAGACCTGGAGTGGGTTGCACTCCCCCCCCCCTTCCCGGGGGTGGGGGTGGGTACCAGCATGCACCTCTCCGCCTCCTGCGCGGGGCCTCTCCTCCACTAGCACGGAGGAATTTTAGAACCAGTATGTAAGAATTATTATATGTATCATGTGTATATCTGTGATGGCCCACGGTCTTCCACACTCTCACACACTCACGGAAGAACGCCAAGATTTAGTTTCAGTACGCTTCAACCTGGTTTATTACAAAACCTCTCTGCTCTCTGTGTTGTCAACAGTCAACTGACACGCCTCCTAACTCGCCAGGTCCTACGTCACCTCTATAGGTAGGTGGGGTGTGTGCTAGGCACACACAGTAGAGGGCAGCCCAGTCGGGACTCTGCCCGGTGGCTAGCGTGCCACCACCTAGTGCAGTTCAGTGTAACTGCATAGATGTGCGGCGTAGTGCTTGCCGCCACCGCATGGTAGTGGGACTCATGTAGACTACTACATATCTATAGCACCCAAGTTCCATGTATATATATATTAGCGATATATATATATATACATATATGTATAGCGATATATATATATATACACCACTGGCGCCTGCAGTGGCACCCTCCTGTACTCCTCCACATCGGAGCAAAACCAACAAAAATCTATATTTGGAGTTAGCCGGCCAATGGGTGTTAATGAAGTATACATGTTGTAGTGATTCGTCTGCAGCTCGCCAGGCGGCGTGCTAGTCCGCCCCTCCAATCCGCAGCCCCCCGCGTCTCCTGTACGAACTGTGCCAAAGTACCGACGCGTTTTCTTTCTCTTTTGTCTCCATCTGTATTATCGAACTGCATTCTCCCAGTGGCTGAGACTGAGAGTGAGTGAAGAACAAACAGAAGAAGAAGAAGAAGAAGAGGGAGAAGGAATAAAAAAATACCTCCGATCAGCCTTTTTCTCTCTCACTGGTCGATAATTGTGGGTCTATAATAATATATATATATATATATATATAATACATGTGTATATATAAAGGCCGGCTACAGTACAAAGGAACAAGAACAAGAAGAGTAGTGGTATGAGTTATATATTCTCTGGCTAGGAACATCAGCCTAACCTAATAAAAGACAAAATTCCCCGACGCGAGTGATGTATTTAGGGTAGGCAGGTACCGGGCAGCGCCGCGGGTGGCACCACCAGTCGCGACATGGAGGAGGCAGTGCAGTATACCATGTAATATTAACAATAATTAGCACATGATAATAATAATAAGGAGTTAATTCCCTTCCGTGCCTTTATAGGTAGTATATATGTGTATATGCTAGTGTAGGAACCCGCAGAGTTTTCAACAAAAGGTATTTAAATGGTTTATTTAGTGCGGTACAGTATGCAGGTATAGCAATACCTCAGGGAGTTTGACGCCCCTGCCTTGCAGAGTTCTAAACCACTGCCTTGTGGTACAGGTCCTTGACAGAACCGAAGGCTAAGGGAGCAAACCCTAAACAGAAAACCATGTCACTGTGGCAGCATTAAGGGCGGTTGATGTATGGAACTCCCAACATCTCCCGACCAGCCACTGCAGGGACAAATAGTTTTGCGCCTGTCTTGACATGTTCTTGCCGGTGTGAAACCTCTATTTGCTCCCCGAGAGAGTGCCGCTGGTAACTTGCAAAAGCCAGCAGCACTTCAACACTTTTGCAGGCAGCTTTCATGAAATGTATAGCAGGGAAGATCTTCGCCAGGATCCTACTCAACAGACTATCTATTCACATAACACCTGGTGTGGTTCCAGAGTCACAGTGTGGCTTCAGAGGTAACCGGAGCACTGTGGATATGATATTTTGTCTCCGACAGCTACAAGAAAAGTGCATTGAGCAGGACCGACCACTGTACATGGTATTTGTCGATTTCACTAAGGCATTTGATACAGTCGGGAGGACCGGGCTATGGCAGCTACTGAGGAAGTACGGATGCCCAGAGAAGTTCACAACTATGATCGAGGCTCTACATACAGGAATGATGGCGAACGTTAGTGCTGGAAGTCTCGGAATCGTTCGGGGTTACCAATGGGGTCAAGCAAGGTTGTGTACTGGCCCCCACGCTCTTCTCCATCTTCCTATCAGCAATGCTAGACGAGGCTTTCCGAGACATGGGGGATGGCATCTATATACAGTCCAGACAGAGCGCTGACCTATTCAATGTCGCACACTTCAGAGCGAAGACCAAGACTACTCAGATACTGGTGAGAGAGCTACTATTCGCAGATGACAGTGCACTGGTTGCCCACTCTGCTGAAGAGACCCAGAAAATAGTGGACGCTTTCTCCGATGCATCAAAGAAGTTTGGCCTGAAAATTAACATCAAGAAGACGGAGGTGCTGTACCAACCCAACTCTACAAGAACCCGAGAGGAGGAGATCATGGTTGACGGAAACAAGCTGAACTCTGTTCCGGAATTCACCTATCTCGGAAGCACGATATCAAGTGATGGACGAATTGATGCTGAGATACAGAGGAGGATGGCCAAGGCTAGCGCATCTTTCGGCCGACTACGCCAGAGACTCTGGAACAACCACCATGTGTCCATTCGGGTCAAAGGTAAGAGCTACCGTGCAATCGTGCTATCCACCCTACTATACGGAGCCGAGGCCTGGACAGTGTACAGACAGCAGGTGAAAAAGCTGCATGCCTTCATGATGCGACATCTGCGTTCAATCATGAGGCTAACCTGGAAGGACAAAGTGACGAATAAGGAAATACTCGAACGGATGGGGCTGCCCTCTATGGAAGATCTTCTGATCAAAAAGAATCTCCGGTGGACTGGACACCTCATGAGGATGTCATCAGACAGGCTACCAAAGCAGATCCTCTATTCTCAACTGTCTTCTGGCTACAGAAAGAGAGGGCGCCCCCGTCTCCGGTTCAAAGATACCATCAAGAGAAACCTGAAGCTGAGAGACATTAAGACCGACTCATGGACGCAACTCTCACAGCAGAGAGCTAAATGGAGAGCGGCAGTCAAGTAATGAAAGCAGTCTTTGTCGCATCGCGACCGACAGCATGATGATGATGATGAGGAACCCGCGGGCGTTGACGAATATATATCTGAGCTGGGCCATCTTCCGGCGTTTCGAACGCGCCGGCACCGCGCTAAGCATTATGCGCCGCTGCTCGCTAGGTGGCGTTCCAGTAGTCGTAAGTACCAACTTGTGATAGCGCACACTCATGGTGACTTTATAGTGCTTCCCCACTGGGCAATCAGGCCGCTAGCACTATGACCCAATATCCCACTCAGTTGCAGTATCCTGACCCTGAGCCAACCAGTCCTTGCTCTGTCCTATTAATGCGAAGCGCCATGCTAGGAAGCGACAGGTATCAATTTTATAAGTCATTGGTTTGACTCGACCTGGAACCGAACTGCCGATCTCCCGGCCGCGAGGCCCGCGCTCTACCGATTCGACTACCGCTCCTGGTACAGGTAAAGAGAAGGCGAGATATATACTGGGACAGCACTATAAAGTCGCCATGAGTGCGCTATGTCACAAGTCGGTACCCGTGTGATATAACCTTAGATGTTGCCAGGACATAAAACTACAACAATCAGCCAACAACCAACTAAACAGACATATACACTCACCGTGTCTGAGTGTTTAGGAGACAGTGGCAATGCCGGTGAGGTAATGGTCGCGCAGGGGAGGGGCGGCTTGCTCCTCTGTCTTACTTCGCATGCAGACACACGGCTCTTCATAGACCACGAGGCGCCCTCCCCCCGGACCGTATATATACATGCCTCTGTCTTACTTCACATGCAGACAGACGGCTCTTCATAGACCACGAGGCGCCCTCCCCCAGACCGTATATATACATGCCCGCCCACCGACACGGTCAGACGCAGACACTTGCTATCCGGACCGCACTCTGTCTACACCTCTCTCTATCTCCTCTCCGCCGGCCTTGCTCCTCCTTGATATGTCTGAAAAGAGTTCCAGGAGGGGGGCCCACCAGCATTTCACTTTCTACTCTTACTCTGTCCATATCTATGGCTCGCTGGTTGGTCGCCATAGAGCAAATAGCCACGGTCCTTTGACTCAACTCTCCTCATTTCTCTTTTCTATACTCTACCCTTTTTTTTTCTCCCAGGCATACTCCTCCCTCTGACCAGGGGAGTTGTGTGCTTGGGAGGGGCCCTGTACTTTTACGTTTTCTCTCGCTTTGTTCTCGTTGCTGGAACCACCACTGTACCCATCTTTACCTGCCCTTCCTCGAAACCCTTGCTGCTGTCGACTGGATACAAGTGCCAACTACCGCTCAACTACCGCCAGACCGAAGAGATCCGGGGCCGCCTCAACGCTTCGCCGTTACAACATTGTAAAGATGCCCCCAGCTTCTACAACACTCCCTACTGAAGTTAAATCTTGAACCAAAGATTGGGCCGATTCATCAGAGCCTCTCTATTAATGTTGCAGTTTTTTTAATGTGATGCTTTCATTGGACTATGCAGCCTTAACTCAGCTTGGTAGGTGATACGTGTTGGGAGGCTGGGGTTGGAGACAGGGGCGGATAGATGTTGTAGGCTCAAGAATTTGATGATGATTGTTAGAGGGGGCTGAATTTGAGGATGATTGTTAGAGATATGCTGGTGGACGCAAGACACAAAGAGAGATAGAGAAAGAGGCAGAGCCAGAGAGAGTGAGAGAGAGCGAGAGAGAAATGGAGATACAGACAGACAGACAGAGAAGAGGACAGAGAGATGGTTGGGAAATGATCAAAGCGAGGAAGTGTAATGTAATTAAGGCTAAGCTAGCTTGTTTGTTGAGGGGATGTAGTGTGCTGGTATTGGTTATTGGTAGGAACCCGGGGGGGGGGGGGGTATACAGGGACTGACCTAGTTAGTTAGAAAAGGGTGAGAGTGTCTGCATCTTAAAGTTGCATAGTCCCATAAAAGCATCAACATTTCTAAAGAAAAGCATTGACTTAGATTTAATTCTATATATCCTATTTAGGTACTGGTGTAGTAAGTAAGTACTTGTGGCAGCATAGAAGGGTCAATTTAATCGAATATGTTACTGCTGAAGCCTATGGTGTCCGAATTGTTAAGTGCATGCCAAAATGTACATAAGCTGTTTTCACTTCAGATGTCTCCAAAGTTAGCCATTGGTAATAAAGTTACTTCAAACTAAATAAGAACAGATCATAGCGATCAACCTAATATATTAGTTTCAAAACATGGAAGAAATTCAAAACTAATAGATTTTGCAACTGTAAGTTAATGCGTGTAAGGACACATAGCTGGAAGCAGACTTAGTGGAACCTTAAGGCCCAGTCACACCTCACCGGATTGCGGAACTGGACAGAAACCGGTCACTGTTCGGTGAAATACGGCAATGTATGGTTTATATATGGTTGGCATCCAGCTTGTCCATTCTGTGTCTAGTGGGGTCCGGTGGCAAGTTTTGAACATGCACAAATCTTGTACCAGACACCGCAGGACTGATGTGTACAGTTGGTGTCTGTTTTAAGACCGTTTAGTCCGTTGTGTCCGGTTCATTACCCATCCATTACATCTCCAGTTTGTTTCCTGCAGAGTCCGTTGATGGTGTTGTGGGAATTTGGACAGTATATTTTTCGGCGCGTCTGTGAAAATCCGGTATGTGTCCGGTTGATGTTCGGTCTGTACGTTCCTTGTCCATTAAGCGTTCATTTAGTCTGGCGGCCTTTGACCCATTTAGACACATTTCGATCAATTTTGATACCGAACACCACTGGACTAGAACATTCTTTGTCCGGTGGTGTCCGGTCCTCAATCCGGTAAGGTGTGACAGGCAGTTTAGGACTTTTGGATTGGTATTTCCAAACACGCCAAACTGTTCCCCTGAGAACTACACCCTCCATATATAAAAATATATATCCTCCAGTGCTATGTACAGTAACGGCCGGTGGCGGCGCCACAGGTCGCACCGTGGATGTACAGGAAGGTGAACATAGAAGCAACTGCATACAACGGTTGCTCTATCCTAATAATTCTGAGTGCCTGGCTAGGCAGTGACTAGCATCAATTTTTAAGTCGTTCGTTTGACTCGACTAGGAAGGGAACTACTTGGAGCAGGTACCGGATGCGGTGGCTGATTCGGTAGAGCGCGAGCCTGGCGTGTGGGAGATCAGGAGTTTGGTTCCCGGTCGAGTCATACCAATGACTTAAAAATGTATAGCTTATCACTTCCTAGCCTGGCGCTCGGCATTAATAGGATATGGCAAGGACTGGTTGGCTCAGTGTGAGGATAATATGACTGAGTGGGATATTGAGTCATGGTGCCAATGCCCTAATTTCCCAGTGGGGCAGCAGTATATGAAGTCGCCATGAGAGTGCACTGTCACAAGTCAGTATCCATCCTGATATGACTTTAGATATTGCTAGGATGTAAAACTCCAACAACCAACCAATCACCTTGGAGCAGGCACTCAACCTTGGGTTATTACCAAACAGCCTGCGGGCTTCTCGACACCAAGACTTCACTTCAAGGTGAACACTGCCCAGATTATGAATTGGCATTTTCTTCATCGTCATCGGCCACCCGCTTTAATTGCGGGCGACTATTAGGTGAAGTATGTTCCCTGAGGGGAATTGATTGAATTTTAATGCATTTTGTTGGTCGCGGACGTGGCATTGCTCAACAAGTAATCGAGTATAATGGAATTCTACGTGTAATGCCTTTTTCTTTGCTTGCATGTCGTTCTGCAATAATGAAATTGGAATTGGTTTGCGAACATGCAGCTCCTGCTAGAGATTGGTAATGGGAGTGGCTTGCCCAGCACAAGCCGTCTCTTCATTTGCCTGTCGTCCTGCTATGACCTTAGATGTTGCCAGGATGTAAAACTCCAACAACCAAACAACCAGTCTCTCAAGGTTTTCTCAATTCTATCTAATATATTATATGAATGGTGTTCATATACATATATATTTTATTATTAACCTATATCGCATTGTCCATTCCGCCATTTATGTATCTACTACAGGAACTATATGGTGTCATTTCCGGTTACTATCACTGACTCTCTTTCCGCCCAGTCAGAACCAACAAATTAATTAATCACGCCGTCTGTTGTTAGTGTTATCTGCCACCTATTTGGATATTTGACCATTTATATATTTATATATTTGTAGTGGAGGCAGGCTGCACGGACGACTGGAGGCGGATACAGTTATTTTATTATGAACACAATCGTTAAATAACAAGGAACCATATCTGGTTGGGCTAGGCACCCTACCGAGTTAATGGGTAAACAATAATGAGTAATGAGTAATAAAAATAAAAAATCAGGAGAAGTTACCCGAGCAGCGTCCGAGGGGAAAGTGGGCTCCTGCCAGGGGCCGGAAGTCCGAGATCGGGGAGGCCCGTAGGCACCACCTGATGGACTCAAACCCAACCAGAGGGGAGGTGGATAGAGTGGAACTAACAAGGGGGGGTGGCCTCTGCTCCCAATCTACAGCAGCATATCCTTGATATACGCGTGTGTAGTGGAGGCAGGCAACACGGACAACTGGAGGTGGATACAGTTATTTTATTATGAACACAACCGTTAAATAACAAGGAACCGGATCTGGCTGGGCTAGGTGCCATGGACTGAGAGTCCACCCAGCCAAGCTAACCAGTGTCTGCGAGGGCCGTCGCGACACGCATATCTGCCAAAATACGCTCGGACAGAGGCGAGCAAATGTATTTGAAAATAGTCTTGGATGACCAGTCCCCCCTGGTTTTAATCTCCTCCAGGGATGCCCCCTGCATTGCCAGGAAAGTACAGCCTCCTCGGTGCAGTGAGTGACATGAATAGTTGTCAGGATTAAGACCTGCGAGGTTAGAAAAATGCTTAATAGTGTCCTGCAGAGCCTCGTAAATTAATGGTTTAAAGGAACCGTCCAAAGATGGCACCAAAAAAGCAGGCGCATCATCAGATGCCGGGGCTTGGTTAAAGTGCTTAATAAGCCAATGTACTGCACACAAGTTAGTGTTAGATACTTTTGCAATTGGTAATAATAATTCTCATTGACTAAATTGAATGGTCTTGGATTTTATAACTGTAACTATGACTCCCCAGTCATAAAAAGTGAAGTGTTTACGAAGTAACATAGAATCCGAAGAAGTGAGTTGACACTTCCTCAAAAGGGCATGAAAGCCCGTTAACAGGCAGCTCTGGTGGATGTATGTCCTAAGGACATTGAAAAGTAAGAGAACATCAAAATCAACTGTTTGGGTAATAAGGGGGCAGCTCTGTGGACTGCACAGCCGAGCTTGCATTTCGCCCCACCCAGGTCGGTCTTAACAATATGCGATTGGTAATCAATGGGAGAAGAATCCTGGGATTTCAGGAAATAATTAAGAGTGCTAAGATAATTGGTAATGGATGAATATTTCTTTCAAGAATTTCGATAACCAAGTTATGTATAAATTATAATGCAACTTGGGTTGATGAACAAGGTATTTGTTGGAAAAGTCCTGAGAATTCATCAATAACTTTCATGTAGGTTCAGACCTGCATGGAATGGGTTAAATTGGAGGTATGCACCTAGGACTTATCCTGCAGAATCTTCATGTGTTGTTGAAGGCCTAAAAATTAATAATTAATTGGTATAAATCATAAGTAAATAATTATAATTTAGCAAAATAATTGATAAAAGCATAATTATTTTGCCACGTCCACGGACAATCAGTGGGTCTTTGTCGTTCTGCCTGGCCACATGCTCAGAGCATCACAAATTTTATTCTCATCACTTTTAATAGAAGTTGAAAAAATGTCAAAATTATAGTTACACGACAGCCAGAAAAGCTGAGTAATCCACTTCATTATCATTTTATTTTTGGATTTTCCAGAATTCAGCGCAAAGGGGATGACTGTACTATCCGCTATGAATATAATTGAATGGTCATGCCAAGCCGAGCGCCAGTGAGCTGTCATGGCCACTGTAGCCCACATTTCCCTAACATTAATAACTCAATTTTGAGCTGCGACACTGTGGCGGCGTCAAACGCACCCACACACCAGTCATTCAATGGAATTGCTCTGAAACCATAATCTGACATGTCAGTGTATGTAGAGTATACGGGTGCATGTCTGCCCAAAATTTGTGCATAACCATTAAATCTGTCAATGGACGAAATCCACCATTGGATTTCTTCTCTGAAAAGATCCATTAATCGGAAACGGTTATTCCAGTTAACGTTGGTCTCACCTCTGGAAAATAATTCACAAAATGCATGACAGGGTTTTAATTGGGATAGCAAACCGGCGATATAGTGCGTGCAAGCACATATGCCGTTATTACAAGTTAAAAGAATTGGAAAAGTCACTTTATGGTTATTATGCCCCAGTTCGATTGTCGTGAGCTGTAAGCGAGCTGGGCCCATTGTAATCGACAGCCAATACGATGCCGGTGGTGTCCAGTTTGGCAGGACATGGGTCGGCACATGCACGTGGCCGGCCGAGGGATCGGGCCTTGGCTGGTTGAGTAGAGTTTCACCACCATTCCAAGCAGCGGCCCGACATCTGGGCAGTTAACAGTAATGGCATTATCAATAATTGGCTGTTTGATATCGGTTGGCAACACACTGCCTTGAATGACTTGCACAATAGAGCAGTCCTGTAGATAACTGTGTCGTGTAGATCAAATAGCGACCATGGCTTTAGGCGATAGATTTTTAGGAACAATGTTATTAAACAATATTGTCGACGTTTCAATCTTTGCATTCGACGACTCATTGGAAATGTGCTCGACAGGCGGACAAAATCATTCTTTCTTGCACACAGCACTCTTATGTGCCGTAGAACCACATTTGGCACACCAATGACCATATGAACAGTCAGATGTGGCCATAGGGCAGCCACTATCTTTATTGAAAGCATAACAAGGGCATATACCGTCCTTTGTGTACACTTTAGCACCATCGACTGAAGTTGCCCCCGCATCCTTGCGAGTACGAATGTTCTCAAACATGTAATAGCAAAGTGTGTGCTCAGCCATACCGGCGCCAAAGGTGCCGAAGCCCTCCTTTAGCACATCTTTCCTTACTGCCATACTGCCATGTCATAACCGATGTGTGATGCATATAAGAAACTGTCGGCTCTGGCCTTATGGAAGATGTATGCGATATGTTGAAAGACCCTATGGCAGTCGTCGAGACATGTGTCCTCCTGGTCGAGAATCTATCGACAGTTGGCTTCGACATGCTCGGGAGTTCAGTTTCGATATGCTTTTCTTGACACCCATATGGTGCTTTAAAGACAACTTACTTTTCAGTCATCTTTCATGGCTTGGGGTTCTCTCCGGCGAACTTGACAAACCTGAATGTGTATGGCAGTGGCGGTGTCAGCGACCATCCCAGGATGCACTCCTACCGCGCACCGACTTGTTGGATATTTCAAACACTCCCAGTTCTTCCTCCAGTCGGCGGATGTGAGCCGCCATGGTTGCGAGGCGCTTGCGTCGTTCTAGCACTCGCATTCACTCCTCCAGGATTCATTCCTCGTCACTGGCAAACACACTGGCTGTCAGTGGTGCCAACTTCTCAACCTACATGCGCTCTGCCTTGAGAGGCTTATCCTTGTAGGCCATTGTCCTCTTTTTTCTACTTGAACGTCGTACTTGAGTGTTCTGACACTTAGCATTCCCAGGAGGTTGGTGAGCGTAACCACAAGGTCCACAATATGGTTCCCGCATGTGCTAGGTGAAGTGCCATGTCGAGCAAGGTGGAGGCATGATGGAAAAAAAATCAGGAGAAGTTACCCTAGCAGCATCCGAGGGGAAAGTGGGCTCCTGTCAGGGGCCGGAAGTCTGAGATCGGAGAGGCCCATAGGCGCCAGCTGATGGACTCGAACCCAACCAGAGGGGAGCAGGATAGAGTGGAACTAACCCTAACACCAGGGGGCCCTCTGCTACCAATCTACACCGGCATATCCCTGATATATGCGTGTATATCCTATTTCGGTATGTGTGTTCATGGCTTTATGCAATATTTACTTCTTGTCTAGCCTGAACTACCCACCAGACGTGGTGGTCGAATCGGTACATACATCATCATCATCATGCTGTTGGTCGCGATGCGACAAAGACTGCTTTCATTACTAGACCTCCGCTCTCCATTTAGCTCTCTGCTGTGAGAGTTGCGTCCATGAGTCGGTCTTAATGTCTCTCAGCTTCAGGTTTCTCTTGATGGTGACCTTGTTTCGCATAGGGCGGCAATGTTGATGTTGTATTTTGCCAGTTCCATTGCTACTAGTGCCGTACGTCTTTCTGGTCGGTCAACTACTTCTCAGTCGAGAAGAGTCCTGACGTTCCATTGGGCAATTGTCAGTAGTTGTGTTGTGTTGCGTTGTGTTCCTCCTAGCTGATTTTCCGCTGTTGACGGAAGATGAGCTTGAGCAGCGCGGTCTTTGGTAACCCGGGCGACGACCGAGCCGGTATGGTGTTTTGTGTGGTTGTACATTTCATGAAAGCTGCCTGCAAAAGTGCTGTTGAAGTGCTGCTGGCTTTTGCAAGTTACCAGCGGCACTCTCTCGGGGAGCAAATAGAGGTTTCACACTGGCAAGAACATGTCAAGACAGGTGCAAAACGATTTGTCCCTGCAGCGGCTGGTCGGGAGATGTTGGGAGTTCCATACATCAACTGCCCTTAATGCTGCCACAGTGACATCGTTTTCTGTTTAGGGTTTGCCCCCTTAGCCTTCGGTTCTGTCAAGAACCTGTACCACAAGGCAGTGGTTTACAACTCTGCAAAGCAGGGGTGTCAAACTCCCTGAGGTATTGCTATACCTGCAATACCTGCATACTTGCACATATCTGTTATATAAGGTATTATATATTAATATAAATTGGCCGTGCTCCTTTAACTTTTTATTTATTTATTCACTGCTAATTATTTATTATTATGACCTTGATTGCTTTTGCTCGATTTGCTGCGGGCCAGGGTTTTGACCCATGGCATTGACGCCTACTGGTTACTTCTGGTACTTCCACTATACCGGCTTTCTTCAAATTTCTGATCGTTTCGCTTTGCTCTCCTAATGTGGTCGCCAGATCTTTACAGATTAAAGTCGATGTTTGTTAGTATAGAATATAAATCAGTCCAGAATATGAATAGAGGAAAAGGTGTGGAGAAGTAGAGTCACATAGTTGCCTTGTTATAATATAGAAGTGGACTACAATGTATAAGTGCATCCATAACACAGACACAGAACACAGAAACAGACTCGGAATCACCTGTGAACACTTGAAGGCATGATGGTGACTGCCAGCCCTGCCCGTCTTTAATCATCTCCGGACATGTCATTTAAGGTACATGTTGTCATTGGCCACATGGAATATTATTATTTTACCGTGTATTGCCACCATCTTGGTGTTCAAGAAAATAACCACTACCTTGGTACAAATGTGTAAAAGTTAGGTTCTCCAACTTTCCCATATCCCAGCTGCACACCTTATTCTGGAAACCAGATCAGACATTACTATCATATCTGGTTTACTCAATACAGATCCGATCCCCATTATGAGTCTGGGACTTGGGATTATCTGTAAATAGCACTATCTATTATAGATGACATGTAGATATTTTAAGTGTGATCAATTTTTATAATGTAACTATGTGCAGAAAGTCGAAAGATTTTACAAGTTACCAAAATGTACATACTCTGTCGTATTTTGTTTGGAATTAGGTCAATTTACCCCGTTAACCACGCCTGGTATTTATTGTATATTTCCATCCCAAGTGTAGCTAGAATGTATATATATATATATAAATTCATATATGCATATATGTATATACAAATGCATATGCATGTACAAATACATAATGCATAGAATGTTCACATGTGAATTCATCACTTAATACATTAGCTTAAATAGATCACCTCCCCAAACATATATATTAAAAGGGAAATTTGGTCGAGGAAGGAGGGTTCCTCGAACAGGCACAGGTGGCAGGTCAGTGCAGATCTTTACTGGAGCTACATCGCCGGTATCAGATATAGAACTTCCGGTTCCGCCCACCTATACTCGCCTGTGTTACCCATAGATCTAGGTTGGGGTTTTTTGCTTCTTCTTGGAAGGCCTTTTTCACTAACATTCTTTCTTCCATTGTATACAGGAGAGATATAAATTAGATGTTAGAGGTTACATATATATATATATTTATATATATATATATATGCAGGTGCATAAATGTACACCGAAATATAATGACTTGGTTTCAGTAAACGAGGATATGTTCTGAGTTTGTTTAAATGTAGTAAGACAAGCATTTTCATGCTCTATATTTAGGGAGCTTTTTCGCAAATTATTCAGAAAAGTTATTTGTTAGGTTTTATTTATTTTGTTAGGTTTTATTTATTTTAGTTCAATAATGATATTTTCTCAGTAATCGGGCATGGGTATCCCTACAAGGGGTATATATATATATGTCTGTGTATATATATATATGTGTTTTATATAACGTATTATATGAATATAAAGGGGCAGAGCATTCTTGTGATATTTATTCCGCTTGTTATTATGCATGCTATTTATTATTTATCCATACCGCCTGATCAGGTGATTTGCTGTGGGCCAGATCCCGCCTGGCGAGTTTGGCGCCACCAGCGCCTAGTCACGCGCCTTTCCATACTGTTTGCGTCACATGAGCCTAGAGTTTAAACTTTATATATATATACATTTTATATATACATTTTTCTCAAGTTTGATAGTATCACAAATCAAGTGACACTACTTCAAGGTTCTAGAACCACACATTTATTAAAGGTTTTACTTTTAAGGAGCTGGAACTCCAGACAGTGCGGATTTGCATCATAACTGTACAGCAGATCTCGTACATAGTAGCAGCCATTAGAATAGTCGTATAATCAGGAAAAAACGCGAACACAGCAAATATAGTTATGGCATCTTTAATTAAGGAAAGTTAAATGTCAGGTTATACAAATGTCAGCTCACAAATGCTTAAGAAATGAGGCTAGAGATGCTATGGCCTTACTTTCCACTTTCACATGTAGGGTGGGTGGGAGGCCAATTTAAGGCTGGTTATTGTCTCCTGGCTCCTCCGGTCCAAATGACCAAACCCCATTGCTGCACCGCCTTATATAGCAAAAGTCTACCCGAAAAGGGGCCTATCGGCAGTACGAGTGTACTGTGTAATACGTCATCAAGTCCTGTTTACCTGATCGGCGACCAGGTTCAGAAAAGACCCGCTAGTCGGCGTAGTTCTAAAGAATTCCGCTAGTCGGCGACACAATAGACATCCTTAGTACTGGCACGCCTTGGTCTGTATTCGCGATCCTGATTACCCGCAATGCCAAAACATTACGCACAATTAGGAATGGTACCGAAGAGAAAGGTATGACAACTAATGCTCTATGATCAGTGATGATGATTATGATGTTCTATGATGCTTAATCTGCAGCAGGTGTCACTCTGCAATTCCCAGAGTAGATGGGGAAATGAGCAATATGTTTCTTTGTTCGGGTTTTACATCCTGGCAACATCTGCGGTCATATCAGGATGGATACCAACTTGTGGCAGTGCGCTCTCATGGCGAATTCATAGTGTTGCCTCACTGGGAAGCCAGGTCGCCAGCACCGTTATGCAATGTCCCACTCAGTCATATTAGTATTGAGGTAACCAGTCCTTGCCCTATCCTAATAATTGTGTGACTAATTGCTGCCATTACCTATCCATGTTATCACTTTTCTAAATATACCTCTGGAAGGTATTGGCTTCTGACTAAAGCCCCTGTCACACATCACCGGATTGAGCAACGGACAGAATTGTCTAGTCCGGTGGTGTTCGGGCATCATAAGTATCAAAATGTATTAAAATGTGTCAAAATGTTGCGATATCAGGTGAAAGGCCGCTGGACGAACGGACATGAAATGGACATGAAACGGACATAAAACGGACATGAAACGGACATGAATGGATAGCCAACGGACGAAGCAAACTCAAACTGGACAAGAACTGTAGACGTCAATCCAGCGGCATCCGTTCCAAGTTTTGTGCATGTTCAAAACTTTTACAGACACAAACTGGACTATCAACAGACTTTGTTTGGTTTCTTTCTGTTTCCCCCAATCTAGCGAGGTGTGACAGCTGCTTAACTGTATATGGATGCATTAAGACTAACACATCATATGTATAGGAAACCATTATGGCTTCGGTTTCTTTTCGCACTAAGCTATTTATTTGTCTATATATATGTTTTTTGTGTATTTTTTATTATAAATAACTGTCCCAACAATGCGTGGAAGACCAGTGCTTCGGGGTTGAAGAAAAATACTTGGTTCAGATGAATGAATATGTTTACCCCCTCCACCACCCCAACCATTAAAAAAGAGGTAAAGATGCGAGAAACATGCCGCAGGGCGTGTCTAGAATTGCGACTTGGTATCGTTCTTCTCGAGTTGGATTTAATTAGATTCTATGCATGATGTATCCATTGTGCACACACTCATATAATGGTATATATGAGCAGAGAGCCCCCTCCCTCTCTCTGTCTAGAAAGCTTGGTTGAACTCTGCGGGCGTGTTGGTATTAAAGGGCAGATTCTCAATGGTCAGTCGGTTGCCAACGCATGTATCTTGAAGATTTTGAAGATTTATACTGCCTGTCATGGATAAGTCTGAATAGACTTGTTTTCACCATTAGACAGTTTGTCAATAGAAAGCCTGAATCTGCACTTTTACTGACCCAAGGGATTTGTAACCTCCCACACCACATAGACATGGTATGAGAGCAACTGGCCTTTGATGATGCTGTAAGTTATACACAGAGGTGGAAATCCAAATTGGCAGAAGTGGGGGGCACAGGGAATCGAACCACCGACCTTCAGATTCGGAGTCTGACCTAGAAAAAAGTCAGATTCTCTAACCACTCCACCACAGAAAACACCAACGAGTTACTGTGCGCCAAACTGTAATACGAATAGGTGACTGAAGCTGCGACCCTGCGTGTTTAACCACCCGGAAGTGGGATGGTTTTCCCCTTTCAGTTCTATCATTCGCTATGATCTCAATACTATGTAAGCACGCCTTCAGTGCCCATAACAATTATGGTGTCCAGTAACCAAATTCTGTATGAAAAGGAGGTCATTGCCCTGTGTTTCTTCCGTGTGTGGGTTGGGGTGAAATTGTGCTTGCAACAATTTGAAATTGAATAAAAAGCCACTTCCTGAGTGCAGTAAAGTACAGTGGAGCAGCGTGCCCCACCCACATCCTACCATGCTGACGGACCTGACTAATGGTTCAGTGGTCAGCAAATCAGGTTGTTTTAACAAGATGCCTTATTGGCCACTCGTGGCTAACACGCGTTTCTCTGCTCAAGGGGGATCCTCCCCCTGAATGTAGTGGATATCAGTTCCCACTGGCATTAAAACACACTTTATTAAACTGTGTGGATCTCATGGCCCTGCGCCAACAATTTTACACTGTAAGCAGCATGCATGACTTTTTTACTAAAGTAAAACAAGAAAACATTTCAGCCATTTTGAGGGCAGCTGGTTTGTACCACCTCATATAGCTTATTAAAAAAATTCCATCAGTGAATAAAACTTTCATCTAAAATTGTATTTAGCTTGACCAGAAACTATATGATTGTGAGTTTTAAAAATTCACGAGTGTCTATTGGCACAAAATTGATTGTATGCTTTTACATGTAAAAGCGATGGTTTGAATTAAAAACAAACAGTTATTGCCGTGAATATGGCCTATGCTGCCAACACGGCGTAAAGCAACCACCAATCAATCAAGTAATCAATTTAGTATCTTGGAAGTGACCTATTAAAAGCCCTGACCCCCTCCTATAATTCTCATTACTTAGGTCACCTGATGGGTCACGTGATGGTGCCTCCATTGGAGATATCCTGTCAATGTTTATAAGGGCCAAAACTACGCTGTGATGTGTTGCCATGTAATGTCTATTTACAAGACATTGAGGGGGCAGCTGGCGAAAGTTGTGTCCAATCATCAGAAGTTGTCGCGGGTACAACAAATTGTGACTTTCGCTGACCTCGTCACTGGGCTCATTGTGTGCCTCTTGATAGCCTACACATTCTTCCAGAATCATCGCCTCAGCAAGCTTCTGATTGGAATGATGGCAGCTGGGGATATCGAAGACATACAATTGATCTGTTATTCTGCTAGCGAACACACGCAGCTGGTCCAGGTCCTTGGGCTTCTCAATCCACTCCTGGGCACAGCGGCACGTCACATGCTCCAACTCATGTTCTACTCACAGGTTTCATTTGCAAGAGATTCATCCCCAAAATATCAGCTCAAGTTAATTGCACCCTTACTCTTTGTCGGTACGCTTGTGTTAATGGCAGTCATATTGGATATCCAGATAGTCCGGCCAGAAATATGCATGTATTCAAGTAATATATCATCTTGGTCTATTGTGGCAATCATAGCAAGCATCATATTAAGCGCAAGCGTGGCATACATGGCGACAGAGGAAAAGCGTACCGCAATTTAATATTAGAATCCCTTGTGACATCATTGCAATTTCGCGCGGAAAGGAATTGTTGGTGAACATCATGCAGCAAAGATGTCTCTTGATGTCAAAGGCATAAACTGCGCTCTTTATAATGCCGTCCTGATATGACCTTAGATATTGCCAGGATGTAAAACCCCAAATCCCAAACAACTTTTTTGTTCTTGTTTTTTGTTGTGTACATTAGTTCTTTAAACAGAGGAAAATTCAATCACGGACGATTGGTTTTCCTCATTCCACTGCTCCTTACCCTATCCTAATAATGCTGAGTGCCTGGCTAGGGAAGCGATAAGTATCAATTTTTAACTCATTGGTTTGACTCGACCAGGATTCTAACCCATGATCCCATGATCTACCAACACGCGAGACGGACGCTCTAACTCGTTCGGCTATCCCTTCTGGTCGGAGGGTGACTGGGGATATATTTAGTTTGAGTCTGCCATTTAAACTCAACTACCTCCCCATTCTTCACCACCACCCTCACCACTTACCCTTCCCTCTCCACCCACACACACACGTACACAAACACACACAACCCCTTCTGCTAATAACGACAGCGATTCCATCCTTAATGAGAGAATGGCCGAGGGCGGAGGTGGGTGAATATTCAACAGGTTCGGGTCCCCGTGATAGACAATGCGAAGCAATATGCGGCCCTGGTACCAGCGGCGTATTTCCCGTTTAGCCAGTGGCGTACAAGTACGATGGGTCAAGAGGTTGCGCCTATGTTGTCAAGCAACACCTGTCGGGAACATGTATACTAAAGCAATACCCAGTGGGAGATTGCTAGGTGGAACATGCATATACATGTTTCCTTTCATGTAGCCAACTACTAGGAAAAGTCCGATAGTTTTGAGTTTTTGTCACTTTTTTAAAGATAAATATAGTACCATGATTGTTATTATCTAATTTACTTTAGTTTGAAGTGGCGTTTATTTTAAATACTAACTTTTCAGGAGGTATTTGAAGCCTAAACATGTAAGAATAATTTTGGAAAGCATGTAAAATATCTGACAATATAGGATTCAACAGTAACATGTTCTATTAAATTGACTCAGTGTTCCCTTCTAAAGAGTTATATGCAACAACACATGCTTAATAAATTCACCAGTATCAAACTTAGATATTTAGAATAAAATGTAGATAATTGCTTTGGCTTTGAAAAGTTGATGATTTCATCAGACTATGCAGCTTTAATTTAGAATTAAAGGACAGGTCCTCACTCTATATGTATATGAAGTATACGAGTATGAATATTGGAACTTCTGTCTCTCTCCACCTCAGACCTGTATTGTCTCAGGGACCATTTCTTTCCAACTCGACTGGTGGCGCCACCAACGTGCTCCCGCCTCACTAACTGTGTCACTGTCTGTGTCAGTCACCACACTTTCTTTGTTATATTTCGATACTGGTTTAATAGATTATATTTCTTCAACCCACTTACTCGTAGTGTCTTCCTTCTAAACAGCAGCCATTATATTATATATATATATATATATATATATGAATGTATGTACATACATAAATATATACATATACATATATATATATATATATATTTCTCGGCGTTAAGTGAGTAGGATAGTGAGCAGGCGAGTGGTGGCGCCACCATCGGAGTTGAAGCCTGAGCAGTGGATGAGTAGTCGGAGGCTCAACCACCCGATTACTGGTGGGTTGGTGTTAGGATAGTATAGAATTTTGGGTTATTATACTCGTATAATTATTATATAGCATATATATTCCGAACGCGGTGGCTGAATCGAGAAGAGTGCTAGCTTCATGTGTGGAAGGTCGGGGGTTCAAATACTAGCCGAGTCAAACCAACAACTTACCAAATTGGTTCTTTCACTGCCTAGCCTGGTGCTCAGCATTAAGAGCATAGGGCAATGACTGGTTAGATCAGTACTCGGATTTAGTTTTTTTGTTTCTTGAAGATTTATACTGCCGATCATAGATAAGTCTGAATAGACTTGTTTTCACCATTAGACAGTTGTGCGATAGAAAGCCCGAGCCTACACTTTTACCGACCCAAGGGATTTTTAACCTCCCACACCACATAGACATGGTATGAGAGCAACTGCCCTTTGATGATGCTGTAAGTTATCCACAGCAGTGGAAATCCAAATTGGCAGAGGTGGGGGCATGGGGAATCGAACGACCGACCTTCAGATTAGGAGTCTGACCAGAAAAAAGTCAGACACTCTAACCACTCAGCCACAGAGAATATGACTGAGTGGGATATCGGATCATAGTACGGTAGCATGGTCTCCGGTAGAGCACCATAAAGTCGCCATAAATGCGCACTGTACCAAATCAGTTCCCATCCAGATGTAATCATGTTGGTACGACGTGAAGCCCCAACAAGCACCCTATATGTATGCACAGTCAACCCTCTGTAAATCGACCAACCACGGGACCGACTTTAAGTGGTCCATTCGGGGAGGTGGTCGGTTTAGGGAGTTAGAATATCCTTACAATGGGACCCCAAATAAAGCGATCGATAGATGGGAGTGGTCGATCTGTGGGGTGGTCGGTTAGAGAGGTTTTACTGTATACATAAGCATACATATGGGCTAGATTAGTGTATGTGTGTGGACTCATGAGAGTACACTGCCACAAATCGGTACCCGTGCTGATATAACCTTTAATGATAACAGGAATAGATTAAGAAAATTGTATATGAATATCATTCAATTTGAGTGATAATATTAATGTATTTTCCCATTAATATCTAATCATCAGATAGCACATTCATAGGTTTCCTTCCGGAATAGGATTATTTGTTTGTTGTAGTATTTGTGTGCTGTTAAATCAATTTTGAACAATGGGAGGGCGACGGATGCGGAGGTAGAGAGGTAGAGAGGTAGAGAATGGTCTGTGGGGATAGGAGGGGGGGGAGGTCTTATGGAGGAGAAGAGAGGTGAGGGTAGGGGGGAGGCGGGAGTGAGGGCGTGTGGGGTGGAGTACAGGAGGAGAGGAAAGGGTTAGAGGGGAAAGGAGGGAAGGGAGGAAGTGGGAAGAAGAGCGAGGAAGAGGGAGAGATGGGTGGTTTGGAAAGAGGGAGAGAGGGAGATATGGGGAGAGGGGGAAGGGAGACAGGGAGAGGGAGAGAGGGAGAGAGGAAGAGAGGGAGAGAGGGAGAGAGGGAGAGAGGGAGATAGGGAGAGAGGGGGAGGGGAGGGAGGGAGAGAGGGAGAGAGGGAGAGAGGGAGAGAGGGAAAGAGGGAGATACGGACAGAGGGGGAGAGGGAGAGAGGGAGATACTGAGAGATGGAGACAGCGGGGAGGAGGAGGAGAGGAGAGAGGGAGCATGGTAGAGGAGGGGATAGGAGGATGTGTAGTCAGAAAGGGACAGGATCATATGATAAGAAAGAGAAAGTGTGTAGGGGGAGGGGGTGAATACAATGGTTATGCAAACAAATAATGCTTTGCTTCTAGAACCAATTTAATTTCATACTGCTGGTGGTTGCCTTTGCGTCGTGTTTTACGCCCGTGTCGGCAACAAAGGCTGTATTCGTGGCGGAAGTACGGCGCATCCACCTGTTGTACGCGTCGGAGCGGGGAGGGGTGGGGAGGGGGGTAGGCTCACCCGGTGGAGTTGGAATTGGAGCGGGGGGCCGGGGGGGGTTGTGCTCAGCGCGGGAAGTTGGACTTAGAGTGAGGGGGAGGGGGGGGCTCAAGCGGGAAGTTGGACTTGGAGCGGCGGGGGGGGGGGGGGTTGTGCTCACGCAGGAAGTTGGACTTAGAGTGAGGGGGAGGGGGAGGCTCACGCAGGGAGTTGGATTTGGAGCGGGGGGTGGGGGGTTTGTGCTCACGTGGGCAGTTGGACTTAGAGTGAGGGGGAGGGGCGGGCTCACGCGGGGAGTTGGAACTTAGACCGGGGGGCGGGGGGTTTGTGCTCATGCGGGCAGTTGGACTTAGAGTGAGGGGGATTGATTGATTGGTGGTTGCTTTACGCCATGTCGGCAGCATAGGCCATATTCACGGCGAGAAATGTTAATTTTCTGTTCAAACCATTGCTTTTACATGTAAAAGCAGACAATCATTTATGTGCCAATAGACACTCATTAAATTAGAAAGCTCACAATCACATATTTGTGGTCAAGGGAAACAAATTCCCATTGAAAAAGAAAAGTTGTATTAATAATTGATAGAATTTATTTAGTAAACTATATGAGGTGGTACAGTCCAGCTGCCCTCAAAAACGCTCAAATGTTTTCTTGTTTTACTTTAGTAAAAGGTTATGCATACTGTCTGCAGTGTAGAATTGTTGGTGCAGGGCCAAAAAATCAACGCAACTTAGTAAAATGTGTTTGAGTGTCAGCGGAGACTGACACCCAATACATTCAGGGCAGCGGCTAAGGACCACTTGGTCCCGCCGACCTCCTGCATGAGTCTGTGGTGGTTTTCCCACAGAAGGTTCAATTTTTTAAAGTTTATTAATGTTTTCATCCCACTCATGTTGCCATTTTGATTTTATGAGGGTGGCTATTAGTGGTTTCAGATCAGAGTGAAGGATCAGACACGGTTCAAGATCAAAGTCGCAGCCTGATCAGCTCGTTCATGTGGGGGGGGGGGGGGGGGGGGGGGGCAGGGGGGGCTCACGCAGGGAGTTGGACTTAGAGCAGGGGGGGGGGGGGTTTGTGCTCACGTGGGGAGTTGGACTTGGAGTGGCTTGGGGGGGGGGGGGGGAGGGGGGGTTGTGCTCACGCAGGAAGTTGGACTTAGAGCGTGCCGCGGGTATTGCCGCGTCGCCGGACAACAAATGGTGAACGAGTGTGAGGGGTTTCACCAAAGATTCTACTATATAGCATAACAGAATCTTTGGTTTTGCGTCCATCTTACGTCATATCAGAAACGGCACAATGAAATGGATCAGAGCACACCCATGACTCACTGAGGTACCGTGCTATCAACACCATGGCCCCGATGTTCGACTCAGTCACATTATCCTGTCAGTATACAAACAAGTCCCCCTTGTTCTCTCATAGTTATACCGAGTGACAGCGCAAGTACCAACATTGCAAATGTTTAGATTGACTCGGCTCGGAATCGATCCCACAACCTCGCGCGTGGAAACCAGCGCCCTACCCATTCGACCATTTTCGTTCGGCCCTGAGACTGAACAGACTATACTACCAATATCCTGTTTTAAGTGCATTAAACATTCGAAAGAATCCATCGGACATTTATTTATAATCCAAGGTTTGTTTTTTAATTGTAGAACTGATAATTTCATTTATATATCAAAGAAGTGTACTGTACGGCCGGAAGACCAGTGCTCTGGCTCCGGCAAGAGATATTATTCAATGAATAAAATCTATTTAAGGCCCTGTCACACTACGATGTATGGCGCGGGCATGTGCGTAACGTGTTGAAATAAATTTCAAATCAAAATAGGTCGGCATATGCTGAACTTTTCGCACTACCAGGGATAAAAATGGGCATACACACAACGTACACACAACCACACACAACGTATGTAATGTATGCAGAACGTATCTCTGACCTTTGAGAGCGTTCATCTGCCTCACAAAACTTTCGCAAAACGTTTGCATACACTGATGGTACACTGACCAACGTTATGTACGTTACTCCATCGGTAGAAATACGGCGCCTACATTAAGTATGCTGGAGATATGGCAGGCATACTTTCGAAGTGCGTTTGAAGTATGTTATGCATCCGTTGGCTGTACGTGGATTGCATGTTCCCAACAGGCTGAATGTACAGCTAACGTGTTCCAACCTATCCCAACCTACCCCTAACATGTGCATAACATATGCCGACATGCGCCGAGCATACACCGAGCGTATGAGAAACATATGAGCCATATGGCGACATACATTGAAAATGTTGAACATGCACACACATTTTTTAGTGGCTCAACCTATGCTGACCTAGGATAACCTATGACGCTGTATCCCGAGCGTACTTGATGTATGCCCAACGTATACATAACATATGACGCCGTATGCTGATTGTTGGTCGAAAATCACATACGTTGGCATATGCTAAGGCCATATGTCGTAGTGTGACAGCCCCTTTAGTAAAAAGATATTTAATTATTTTTTCCTTCATTTTTATTTAGTTATGTTTGCAAAGTTCTTAATAATAAAACAAACTATGAATTCAATAGGTCACATCTGTTATTATCGCATTGTCCAGCCAGTGTCACAGCTGCGGGTTCGGTTCCCTACGCACTAAAGAGAAAAAGGGATTAGAATACGGCCATCGGAACCCTAACCTCTTATAATAACGAGTTGTTTTCTTTACACTCTCTTCTTGCGCGCAAAATGGTAATCAACTTGAAGTTTCTCCCACAGCCAGATAAAAAGAGAGAGACCGCACACAATGCGCTGTGAAATAACCAGTTTTATAATTGCGTTGAGACTGCCTGACTTCTTTCACTGCCAGTTCCGATGCTTCCACTGCCTCCTTCTAATATCCATCGCTATGATTGGACTTTCCAATTAGGGAAAAATGTAATAAACGATCTTGTTCCTTCAGGATGATGACTTGCTTTATAATGGGAGAAACTCCAGTGACGGAGTTTACGCACTTTAACCAATGAACTATTCGTGAAATTGAGACAGGTCTTTGTCAGTTTGATTAAAGTAAAGAAGAAAAATGTTGAAGAAATAAATGTAATAACAGAATCCACAAGTTGTACAACTTGTTTTGGGTTTAACCACCCAACGCGGGGCACCACCGTGACTTAATAGAGCAGAAAAGGGCCATTTCTTTCCCAACTCAGCTCTTCCTTCGCTTTCTGTCTACCACCCCCCTCTCTCTCTCTCTCTCTCTCTGCCCATAGCACCTCCCCAATCACCCCTCCCCAATCCAGTCACCCTTACCCCATCCTCGCCCACAGACCCCACCCCACACCACGCCTGACACCCTCCACCCACCACCTCACACCCCACACCCTACTCGCCACACCCCACACCCTACTCGCCACACCCTACTCCCCACACCCCACACCCTACTCCCCATACCCGCATCCTGCACCTGCACCTCCACCACACCCCACACCCCACAGCCCACACCCCCACCCCACACCCCACAGCCCCCACACCCCCAGCCCACACCACCCACCCCACACCCCCACCCCCACACCACACCCCACACCCCACACCCCACACACCACCCCACACCCACACCCACACCCCACACCCCACCCCACACCCCACACCCCACACCCTACTCGCCACACCCCACACCCTACTCCCCACACCTCACACCCTACTCCTCAAATCTCACACCCTACTCCTCAAATCTCACACCCTACTCCCACACCCCACACCCTACTCCCCATACCCGCATCCTGCATCTGCACCTCCACCACACACCACACACCACGCACCACACACCATACACCCTACACATGACTCTCTGATCATCCCTACCTACTTCTTTCCCACCCATCCCCTCCCCCTCCCCCTCCCCTCCCCCTCCGCCCAGCATTCCCCCTCTCCCCTCCACTCCCTCCACTCCCCCTTCCCCTTCCCTACTCCCCTACTGCTCCTCTCCACCTCCCATCCCCTTCCCCTGCACTTCCTCGTCCCATGGGACCAGACGAGATGGCCGAATGAGTTGAGTGTCCGTATCCCGTTTTTGGTAGATCGTGGTATTCGAACCCTGGTCGAGTCAAACCAATCGCTTTAAAATTAATACTTGTCGCTTCCTACCCAGGCGTTAGGGCAAGGACTGGTTAGCTCAGTGTCAGGATAATGTGACTGAGTGGGATATAAGGTCATGGTGCTGGCGAGCTGGCCTCCCAGTGAGGCAGAACTATAAAGTCACCACAAGTTGGTACCCGTCCAGATATTACCATAGATGTTTGCAGGACGTAAATCCCTAACAACCAACGGACCATCCCCGTCCTATACCACCCCACCCTCGGACTGCCTCATTTGCCTCCCAGCCGGCGCGGTGTGCCGGCATACCGGCTTTGCACACCCCGCCCTGTAAGCACGGGGACCCGGTGTTGCAGTTTCCGCGGCACTCCAGTTTGCCAGGGACACATCCCTTCAAATGCATTGTGAATCGCCATGAGTGATCTTCATACAGAAAAAGTCAAATATCTCTCATATTACACCCCCTAGAAACAAACCGCTTGGAACACATACAGAAAACATATTCAACAAGCAGATTATATTAAATTTTTAACGTTAGGGTGCTTGATTTCTATTAATTTTGAATAAAACTACTGCTTTGCACTGCGCATACCGTCAAACTCAAGGCATTGTTAATGGTCGTGAGCAATCTGCATACAGAAAATACAGCAAAAGTGCAATATCTCTAGAACCACACCACCTAGAAACAAATCGCTTGGTACACATATAGAAAACATCTTTACCAAAAACATTATATTAAATTTATAAGGTTAGTGACGATGCTGTTCGATTTTGACGCATGCGCATAAGCGATGTGTCCCTGGCAAACGGGGGTGCCGCGGAAACTGCAACACCGGCCCGATAATGACCGGCCATTGCCTCCCTAAACCACGGTGGCCGCCGTCCGCCGCCATGACGGCCGCCAGAGTTGAGCATAGATTAGCGGCACGCGGCGCATAATGGACAAACAAGGCGGTCATTCAACCCTCCCACTCCCGGGAGACCGGCGCCGGGCCCCTAATGCACGACCTAATTGTTGACGTCCTTTCCCCATTCTTGCCGGACGCGCCCTGCCCGGTTGCTTTATGTGACACACCTCGGGCCGCCGGGAACCGTTGGCCACCGGCCCCGGGGGAGGGGATTATAGAGAGCGAGAGAGAGGGGGAAAAACTGCTACCCACCACCACCACCTGGTTACGGTGGCCCAGAAGGCCCCAATGTGCCCTCTCTACGCTATATAAACGTCGATCTCTATTATGGGCGCGATAGACAGAGCTAACTGGGGTGGCGAGCTAATAATGCCGCCACTCCCCATCTTCTAGCTTGCACAATGGTGTGTTGATTGGCACTGTACAAGGTGGGGGTGGGATGGACGGAAGGGAGGACCGGGGGGCGGGGAGCAGGCAATTCTTGTCCACTGCTGACTGGACTACCCCGCATCGGACAGTGACTTCTTGCGGCTGATTACATCACATTAATAGTAACACCGGACGTGGTGGCCGAATCGCTAGAGCGCGGCCCCCGCGTTCGGGAGATGGTTAGTTTTGTTCCCGGTCGAGTCAAACCAATGACTTATGTAATTGATACATGTGGCTTCCTAGCCTTAGCATTAATAAGATAGGGCAAGGACTGGTTATCCCAGTGTCAAGATAGTGTGACTGAGGGGGATATTGGGCCATGGTGTCGGTGGCCTGATTTCCCAGTGGGGCAGCAATATAAAGTTGCCATGAGTGTGCACTGTCACAAGTCGGTACCCATCCTGATATGACCTTAGATGTTGCCAGGATGTAGAACTCAGACAACCAAACAAGCATTCCCACTAAGTGATTTATTTACACATCGCAGAATGCTTGAGTGACATAGGCAAAGTTAGATCAAAGATTTACCCTGTACTTGTAGTACATGGGTGAATGACAACATTGTCTAAATACAGGCGAAAATAGCTTTAGTATGGAACAGGAAGTAGAATGCCTGCCTCCAGTATCAAATGGGCACTTATATCGGCACAGAGTTGGTGAAATGGGAGAGAATGCAAAAAGACGAGATGGTGCATTGGAACACCGTCGATTTCACCTTTAAATTCTATTAAACTATATGTTTTATTATATTTTTCAACTCAAAGGTAGCGGGGAAATATGAATATATATATAAAGAATAAGTGTTGCTTCTTAGATTGGGAAATTAGGCTCTCATTTCATTTCCCGGTATTTTTTACCGCTTTTATATAGGGCTGGTATTCACCCATGTACTGAGAGTACAGGGTGAATCCTTTATCTAAGGCAAAGTCTACCCATCACAAAATATATTGTACTTTCATAAATTTTTCTATTTTGGGAAGGAAGATGCGAAAATAAACTCCTTTTTGTGATAAGTCTGACTTGAAGTTCTGGATTTTGGAACTGACTACTTCAGTTTGTGGATTTTTGAAATTGACTTGAACTTGAAGTTGTGCCTTTTGAGATTGGGGATTTTGAAACTCATTTGAGGTTATCGATTTTTTTGTTATCGATTTTGTACCTGATCTCAAGTATCAATTTGGGTTCATTATGGGAAGGGGCGGTGTGAGGGTCCCAGTGAATGCAGAAGGGTGGGGGACACACATTGGTAGTGCTCACTGTGTGTGAGGGGGGGGGGAGGAGGAGTTGCACTGGCAGGGTAGGCTTGAACCCTGCTGCCTGTATATAGTAGGTGGGTGGTTACTATGGTTACTAATCATGACTGGGTGTGGGTGGCTAGAGTGAGCACTCTCTAGCTGGCCTGTCATGTCAGAGGTTGCGGGACCTGGTAAGCACACATTCAGGAAGTGGTAATTTATCTACATGTAATGTCAAATGTTTGCTATGTCAATTTCATTGAAATCTACATAAGCAATAAATGTACGACAAGAACCCTATCAATTTTGATTATCAGGAAGCGTGTAGTTATAGGTTCAAAGTAAGTTTAAATCATAGGACCTATTGCGAATGGTAGTGCTGGAAGGGACACCAACCCCAACTTCCAGTATGTATACAAGCCCAGACCCTCTTCAGACCAGCGGATCCTATTCTAAAAGAGGCTTCTGTGACTTATGCAAATATATATCATACCTATTCCTGAGTAATCGAGGCACCATACTGGGAGAGAAAGGTGCAACCTCCCCTCCTATCCTCATGGACTGAGAGGAGACTGACGTGGGATCGAGACCTGCCTTCTCAGCAAAGATGTTCAGAGTCGCTTGATAGGCCCTTTAGGGGAGGGGGACACAACCAGGACCAGTCGGGATCCGAAAAGGGATCTCTTCCGGTGGCATGGGGTACTGCTCAAAGTGCAATATATGGCCGGTATTAAGGACATCGTATAGCAAGTAATAAGGAATAATAACAAGAATTCCCTTCCGCACTTTTATACTCGCTTAATTGCTTATACATCACATATAAATATACCCTGTAGGTATACATATATATATATATATATATATACATATATATATATATATATATATATGTATATATATATATATATATATATATAGGAAGAGTTTCGCTGGAATTCCCCGTAAAAGCGAATCCAAAAATTCAGATAAACATTGAAATTAAACCTTCAAAAAGTTCCCTTTTTTTACCTTCCTATTGTTCTGTCCATTGCTCCATAATCATTTCTCCTTCACAAGCAAATTGGAATTAATGAGATTTAAAATTACCTTCACGTGAAAATCATTTATTTTAATTCACCCTACCATATGTTTTTGGATATGTTCCACCGTCCATGTTACATGCAGTAGTAGTAATGGTATTGAACAACGTGTATGCAATACAATGCAGTATCGAAGTGCGCTTCCAAGGCGGGCAGCCCCCGATAATGAATGCGCCCTAACTGCAATCTCAACATATGCAAACCAAATGGATCCTGACTCAGTAGTAGTAATGAGATTGAACAGCGCACATGCAATTAAATGCAGTATCTAAGTGCGCTTCCAAGGCGGGCAGCCCCCGATAATGAATGCGCCCAAACTGCAATCTCAATGTGTGCAAACCAAATGGATCCTGACTCAGTACATACATTAAAGTTGCATAGTCCTATGGTTTTGAATTTCTGTATTTTTTCTGAGATAAATATATTAGATCGATCACTAGTATCTACTTTACATTAGTTCAAAGTTACTGTTATTTTAAATGGTAAACTTTTGATATATTTTGAGTGCAAACATGGAAAATTAGTTTTGGCAAGCTTGTCAAAACTCTGACACCATAGACTTCTGCAGTAAGAGGTTCTGTTGAATTGACTCAATATTGCATTCTACTCAGAAGCAAATGCTTAATAAGTGCATTGGTATCTAAGTTAGATATGTCAAATCAAATCTAGACAATTGGTTTGGATTTGAAAATTTGATATTTCATCGGACTATGCAGCTTTAACTGCAGGGCACCGTCCGCCGGCAGTGCCGCTGCGCGAGCTGTGTGAGTTGTCACTGGTTCCGAGCTTGCCGCCAGGTTTATTCGCCGAAACGGTGACGTCCAATCAGCACCTCGGCCACGACCGGAAGTGGGTAGAAGTGGGCGCGCGCACGCTGATTCATCGCCCGCCGACCAGAGCAGCCGACATTTGCATCCCGCGCACGCACCGCCCACATCCGGGCATGTAGCGTATGCGCCGTGGTTCTGCCCCGTCGGTCGGGCAGTGGCAGGTTGCTGTAAACCGGGGGAGTGTGTGGGGGCGAGGGTGAGTGGGTGAAGGGGAGCGGGAAAGGGGCAAATGAAGGGGGCGGGAGAGGGGGAGCGGGAGCGGGAGAGGGCGGGCGTAGTGGGGGGTGAGGGCGGTGATGAGACGGGTGGCCCTTCCGGGCCGGTGGCGACTTTTAGGAGGTGCTCAGAATGGTGGCCTTATCACCTGGCCGGAGAGAGGAGGCCGGGCCGCGCCGCCACCTCTTTACCGTTGGCATTTAAGACCCATTAAGTCCTTGGTCGAATCCCGCCTGTCGCGCCCTCGCCTTTTCAAGGTAGTGCTAGTCGGGTGGGAGAGGGGGAAAGGACGGGCTGCGGGGGCTGCGGGGGCGGCGGAGGAGGCGGAGGTGGCGGGGGCGGCGGGGGAGGCGGCGGGGGCGGCGGGGGCGGCGGGGGAGGCGGCGGGGGCGGCGGGGCGGCGGGGGTGGTGGGGATGGCGGGGGCGGCGGGGGCGGCGGGGGCCACAATTATGTCCATAAGCAGGCACTCTGTATTTGTAATAATAAAACATGTGTACTTATAGTTAGTAAACAAACAAAAAGTTTGTTTTATTTAACGACACCTCTAGAGCACATTGATTTTTATCATCGTCTATTGGACATCTAACATATGGTCATTCTGACATATTTCTTTGGAGGAAACCTGCTGCTGCCACAGAGGCTACTACTCTTTCCGATAAGCAGCAAGGGGTATATTATATGTACCTTCCTACAGACAGGACAGCACACACCAGAGCCTTTGATGAACCAGTTGTGGACCACTGGTTGGAACGGAAAATAGCAAAACTGCAAATGTCCCACTGAACAGGATCGAACAGATGACCCACACCTTCACAGGTGGACACTCTTCCACCTGAACCAAGTTCGGCTCCCCCCCCCCATATAGTTAGTAATGCAATATGTATACCTTGGTGGGAATGCAGCATAACTAATGCAGATCAATGCTGCTGGTTGATACAAATTATATCTGAACACGTCAGCATGACCTTTATGACTGTTTACACTCCAATCATGCTACCCTTGCGATCGCTTGCGACCACTTCGCAACCAAAAATGGGGGATCGCAAAGTGGTCAGCGATCGGTCAGCAATCGGTGGGAGATTGGTCGGCGATTGGTTGGCGATCGACCGGCGATTGGCCAGTGATCAGTCGGCGATCAGTCGGCGACCTCTGGGCGACCATTATGGTCGCAAGGTTGTTACAAGTGCTGCACTATATGCCCCAGTCACACGACGGCCTGCGTTCGCTTGCGATCACTTGCCGAGTTCCTGTCTGTGAGCTCCTTGCGACAAAATTGAAACAATTTGTTACAAAGTATTTTAATACATTGCCATGTCGACAATGATGCATCAGGCGACATTGTGACATCCTCGTCCACATGCCACATTGCGTCAGTCAGCGATCACTCAGCGATTAGTGGTAAGGTGGTCGCAATTTAACTGCAAAATGCTCGGGAATCAATTGTAAGCTAACGCAGGCTTCATGTCACGCTTGAGTACAGCTACTATGGTCGCAGATCAGTTGGCGATCAGTCGGCGATCGGCGACGACTGGTCGGCGATTGGTGGAGACACCAGAGGTTGCAAGGAGATTGTTGGTGCTGCAGCGACAACCTCCTTGCGACCAAAAAGGGCCAAAATGGTCGGCGATCAGTCAGCGATCGCTCGCAGAGTACTCTGCGATTAGTCGTAAGGTGGTTGTAAGATGGTCGTAATTTAATTGCAAAATGCTCACGGATCGATCGTAAGCAGGCCTCGTGTGACTGGGGTAATAATCTCCTGGAACCAAAATGGTCGTCGACCAATCGCCGACCATTGTTTTTCCTGCCTTTCTTTGCTTTGTTTGGAAGGAGGTCGCCTGTTTTTGGTCGCAATGTGGTCGCAAGTGGCCGCAAGTGGCCGCAAGTGGTCGCAAGTGGTCGCAAGCTGTAGTGTGACTGAGGCCTAAGTTAATTGGGGGAAATGACACGTTATTTATACCTGTGCCTGCACACATCATTGTGTTGGAGTTCCCTCATGTATTGCTGACTGCACCGACCAAGTGACTTTTTTCTATCTTGATCTCTATTAGTTGTCTTCATTTACAATACTGTCAACAGTTAGTTTACATCTCAAAAACATAATATAAGCATCAATCTAAAATAAAACGAAGATATGTTTAAGCTACTGTGCTTAGATGTGCATGCTGCTTCTTTCATAAATACAGCCATTACCTACGTTTATTTGTTTGAGTTTTATGTCCTGACAACATCTAAGGTCATATCAGGAGCCATTAGTTATAATATACATTTGAGAAAATGTTGGATTGACATTCTACTCTTAGTGAGTCAACCCCACCGTTCTCTCAGAATCTTATACCCCAGTCAGATGAGAGGCAGCATTCGCAGCCAACCTCCTTACGCCCAAAAGGATGCCAACCACCCAACATTCCATTCGATACATATGATTCAAATACGTTGTAGGCGCCAGGTCGGCGCCAGGTCGGTGCCAGGTTGGCGCCGACCACATGGTGACTGCAGCATCGCATGTGTTGGCGCCAACCCAGGGCGGTGCCAGGGCGGCCCCAGGGCGGCCCAGGGGTGGCCCCAGGGCAGCCCCAGGGCGGCCCCATGGCAGCCCCAGGGCGGCCCCAGGGCGGCCCCAGGGCAGCGCCAGGGCACCAACCATTTTGAGTGGCGCAGCCGGAACAGGGCATAAGGAGGTTGTACGTGCAGCAGCAGCAACCTCCTTGCATCGAAAATTCCCCAAATGGACGCTGGGAGGTTGGCGTCCTCGTGGCGACAGCACTCAATCAGGGCGTAAGGCGAGCGCAAGGAGGACGTTTTGACGTCGCGAATAGATCATTAGCGAACGCAGGCCTCGTGTGACTGGGGTATTTGGTACCAGCTCCCTTCACCCCCATCGCGAAATAACGGTAATCCAGCAGAGTTTGTGCATCATCAGTCCTTCAACGGGTTCCTTCAAGGAAATGGAGCACTGACATACTTCTGAGACAAGTAAAAACAATACATCAACATCAACATACTATAGATACAGTAAAACCTCTCCAAATCGACCGACCATGGGACCAACTTGAACTGGTCCATTTAGGGAGGTGGTCGGCTTAGGGAGTTAGAATATTCTTACAATGGCATAGTTGGGACCCAAATAAAGCGATCGATATAGGGGAGTGCTCGATCTGTGGAACTGGTCAGTTAGGGAGGTTTTACTGTACACCCACAATCAGGATCCAATGGGATGGAACCTTTAGGAAAGGGAAATCCTCAACTTAAGCCACCAGGTAATGTTTCTGGTAGAATCATGATTTACTTCGGCAAGAATAGAAAGATAAACAAGCGCGAAATGCGATATCTCCGCAGCTGCTCTACTAATGATTTTCCGGCACCATCAAAGAGCTTCAGGCAGTGGTAATGCAAAACAAAGGAAAGCAAAGCAAAACCTTCTGTGGCCGCCAGCTATCGACATGGTTTAGTAATTGATGTGGTAGTGGTGTTCGTGGACAGCTGGTATTTTATGAGAAGAGCTTGATGATAATAGATAGTGGTTGTGTGTGTATGCCTGTCAGGCATTGTCATCGGCTGCTTATCAGTGCCTGGCTATTACGTCTCAAAATGGCCGGGTAAAGACGTCAAGGCGCGGCGTGATTACTCATGCATGACGACGTCAGTTCATCGTGCAGCTGGATAATCAAACATGCAAAGTAGGATTAATTAGGGCTGCTGTCACATGACTGTGTGTGGCGGGATTCTGGAACGGGTATTGGGGCGGGGGTTGAGGAGGGAATGGTGTGGAGCTGATCTAGTGAAGGTGGTTGGTGTTGAAGGGTGTCAGTGTGTAAGTCGGGTTGATACTGATAGTATATGGGGTAGCTGTCATTGTACATGGTAAGCTATCACTGCTTAAGGCAGGCTGTCACAATGGACCACGATGCGAGCACACAGGCCGTCATTGCATAGGCTGTTATTGTACAGGTTGTGACTGTAAATAGTGTCATTGTACAGGATATCACTGTATAGACTGTCATTGTACAGGCTATCATTCTATATACCGCCATTGTCCAGGCCATCATTGTACAGGCCGTCATTTTATAGAATGTCATTGTACAGGCCGTCATTGTGCATGCATTCATTTTTGAAGCCTTGATTTTACTGGCCGTCATTGTACAGGCCAGCATTGTTCAAGCCATCATTTCATAGGCCGTCATTGTGCAGGCCATCATTGTTCAGGCCGTCATTGTGCAGGCCGTCATTGTGCAATCCATCATTGTTCAAACCGTCATTGTGCAGGCTGTGATTGTACATGCCGTCATTGTATATGCCGTTGGGGTATATGCTGTCATTGTACGAACCGTCATTGTACATGCCGTCATTGTACAGGCCGTCATCGTACAGGCTGTCATCGTACAGGGCGTCGTAGTACAGGCCGTGAGTGGGCATGCCATTTCGGCAGTCATCATCACTCTGCTTGTTCTTACTCTGTTCTTGTTATTTGTTGATTAAGCCGGGGAGATTCGTGTTGTGGACAATTGCTTTTGTTCTGTCCACTGCTCCTCGCTCTCAGTAATGCCCAGTACCAACTAGGCCAGGACGTGGACATTCTCTAAGCCTTTGCTTTGACTCGGTTGGGAATCGAACCCACAGCCTCCCAAATGGGAACTGGGCGCCCTAATCATTTAGATTTAGCCATCCTTTCCGGTTGATTTCCAACGAATAGTTGACGCCCATTACAAATATATATATATATATATATATATATATGTCTTGGGACTCAAAACTCGTCACCGTCAGACTGTGCATTTTTCACCAGACTCTGAAACTAAAATCTCCCATTTTTCTTCTTTAAAAAAAAAAATGAAGTTCCCAAAATAAAATATCAATTCAATAATCGATGCGCTAATGATACAATAACAATAATAACAAAGCGGAAATAAACACACATAAAAAACCCACACACACCCACCCATTGAACATTCAACCAGAAGTCTGAGTTCCAGAATATTGCCTCATGTTGTGCACTTTGTATCTGTGCATTAAGTGTGATTAAGTGTAAGCGCAAGGGTGGCGGCGGGATGTGCTTATTCAGCAACTACGGTTTGTTACCTTGTTAATATTCCAACAGCGCCCCGTTGCTTCTCGTGTGAGGAACGTGGTAGTTGGTTGGTTTTACGTCCTTGCAACATCTGAAGTCATATCAGGATGGGTACCAACTTGTGACAGTGCACACATATGGCGACTTTATAATGCTGTCCCCTCTGGGAAATCAGGCCGCCGGCACCATGACCCCCCCGATATCCCACTCAGTCATATTATCCTGACACAGCTAACCAGTCCTTGCTCTATCCCATTAATGCCGAGCGCCAGGCTAGGAAGTGACAAGTATCAATTTTATAAGTCAATGGTTTGACTCAACCGGGAACCGAACTCCCGATCTCCCGCGCGCGAGGCCCGCGCTCTACCTATTTGGCCACCACGCCCGGTGAACATTCCGGCCCCGTGCGGTTGAGTACCGCGGAGTGTTGAGTGCGCCTGCGCGGAATGCAGAGCGGGCAGCAGCCGGCTGTCTTTATCTTCCGCCACTAGGTGGCGTGTCAGGGTGTGTTGATCTATAAGCCCGCGCGTCGCGCTCTGAGTACTCCTCGTTCGCGGATTAGGCTGATCCCCGCGACCGGGCCTGATAAGGAAGTGATCGGCCCTCAGACAGTAACGCGGCCGTGAGGTGTCACTTCAATCCGGCAAGCTTCCAGGCCGCTCTCACCGCAACTACCCCGGCCACCCTAACTACCTACCCCAACATCTCTCAAAATCAATAATATTATCTCAATAATATATATAGCCTAACTCTTTTTGGATTTGGGTTTGTAAATTCAACGTCTACAGGAAGGAATAACAATATTGTACCCTGTGCATATTTTAAAATGTTACTGCCGGTACCTAATCCCAGACACTCTAACCACCTACCCCAACCATCTTAGCCCTACCTCAAACTCTCCAACCACCCTACCTCACAACTATCCCAGACACCCTAACTACCTCCTCAACCGTCTTAGCCCTACCTCAAACTCTCCAACCACCCTACCCTGCAACTACCACAGCCACCCTGACTATCAATCCCAACTGTCTTAGCCCTACCTCAAACTCTCAATGACCCTACCCCGCAACTACTCTAGCCACCCTAACTACCTCCCCAACCGTCTTAGCCCTACCACAAACTCTTCAACCACCCTACCCTGCAACTACCACAGCCACCCTGACTATCAATCCCAACTGTCTTAGCCCTACCTCAAACTCTCAATGACTCTACCCCGCAACTACTCTAGCCACCCTAACTACCTACCCCAACAGTCTTAGCCCTACCTCAAACTTTCAATCACCCTACCCTGCAACTACCCCTGCCACCCTATCTACCTCCCAGAACCGTCTTAGCCCTACCTCAAACTCTCCAACCACCCTACCCTGCAACTACCCCTGCCACCCTAACTACCTCCCAGAACCGTCTTAGCCCTACCTCAAACTCTCCAACCACCCTACCCCAACCGCCTTAGCCCTACCTCAAACTCTCAATGACCTTACCCCGCAACTACTCTAGCCACTCTAACTACCTCCCCAACCGTCTTAGCCCTACCTCAACCTCTCCAACCACACTACCCTGCAACTACCCCGGCCACGCTGACTACCTCCCCCAACCGTCTTAGCCCTACCTCAACCTCTCCAACCACCCTACCCTGCAACTACCACAGCCACCCTGCCTACCTACCCCAACAATGTTAGCCCTACCTCAACCTCTCCAACCACCCTACCTCACAACTATCCCGATCACCCTAACCACCCTAATAATCCACCTCACCCAAACTTCAAACTGCCCAACCACCCTAACCCGGAACTACACTGACCACCCGAACACCCTAACTCTCCACTGCAACCATCTTAGCACTACCCCAAACTCTCCAACCACCTCCAACCAGAAACTACCCTGACTATTCAACCACCAAAGCGTCCATCTCGACCTCTTAACCTGACCTCAAACTCTCCAACCACTCCGACAATCCCAAATATTTCAATTCTTCCAAACCGCCATCTGTCGCACCATATGCACAGTCATCCTCGTTTATGTATTTAAAGTTGCATTGTCTGATGCTTTCCCGATTCTGCCATTTTCTTCAATAAATATATTATGCTAGTTATCATCTACCATTTTTTAGTTTGAAGTAACTTTGCCTTAAAATGACTAACTTATGTAAACATGCTAAATTTATTTGTATTTGCTTATCAAAACTCTGTTCCCATAGGCTTCAGCAGTAACAGGTTCTATTAAAGTCACTTGCTATTTAGCACCATATGCTTAAAGTTGCATGGTCCGATGGTTTTGAGTTTCTGTCCTGTCTGAGAAAAATATATCAGGTTGATAGTTATAATCGATTTTACTTCATTTTTAAGTACAGTTTATTTTAAATGGCTAACTTTTGAGTTATTTGAAGTGCAAACAGAGACAATTAATTTTGCGAGCATGCCAACGCCTGAATACCCGGGCTTATATGCTAATGGACAGTATAAATACAGCCTCAATAAAAAGATAAAAAATAAAAAAGCTCTGAAACCATAAGCTTCTGCAGTAACACATGTTTGGTAATTAATTAAGCATATTGATAATACAATAACAAAATAAACTTTATTTGATTATCACCATGACAGTTAATTTGGCCTGCACATGTTAGTAGAGAATGCATCAAGCATGATCGTGGGAAAAATAATAACGATGAAATAAATTTTAAAAGATTTAAAGGCAGGGATTGAATCACGGGTTCTCAATACAATACGAGCGAACTACCTCAATAATCAATGGGCACTTATCGAAGAAAAATAACCCAACCACAAATATTTCAAATAACAAATGACCTCATTTGCCGACCTCACAAAGTCACAGCGTAAACTGAGTGTCCCTACTAACACTAGTGCAAGGGGCAGGTGGTATATACCAAATTATCGCAATTGTGGCACCAAAAACAATAAACATAGCTACTACCAGCTAAGATGACAAGGCAACTACCAAACTGCGACTATTGCTGTTCAGCGATGAAAACAAGCTGCGATGCGGCTTACTCGTTATGGACAGGGGACCAGACTGGATGGCCGAATGAGTTAGAGCGTCCGTCTCCCGTGTTGGTAGATCGTGAGGTCGTGGGTTCGAACCCTGGTCGAGTCAAACCAATGACTTAAAAATGGACACTTGTTGCTTCCTAGCCAGGCACTCGGCATTATTAGGATAGGGCAAGGACTGGTTGGCTCAGTGTAATGGTAATGCGACTGAGTGGGATATCAGGTCATGGTGCTGGCGGCCTGGTTTTCCAGTGGGGCAACACTATAAAGTCGCCATGAGTGCGCACTGTCACAAGTCGGTACCCATCCTGATATGTCCTTAGATGTTGCTAGGACGTAAAACAACAACAAACGTTATGGATAGGGTAAATAAACCACAACAACAACAAAAATAGCATTATTACATCACGCCAGTGCAAATATCTCACGGGTCATTAGGTGCGCCTACTAGTACTACCTAGGGAGAGACTCTCCTGGTTCCTTTTTGAGTGTTGGTGGGACCGAGTGACAGGAGCGGTGTGCACGCATAACACTAGGCTGGCCGTGACAGCGAACACATCTCTCGCCATTATGTAAATGTGAGATATTTATAACTGAACATGCCATC